>CAJUYI010002153.1:0-36062 GCA_910591695.1 Galerucella pusilla
GTGACCTGGAAGATTTCTTCTGAGAGCCTTTCTACAGTTCTCTTGGATAAACTAAATCTACAGAAAAAATCGTAATTGTCGATTTCCTCAAAATAATCGGATCTAGGCCTTATCATTTTTGGTCTTCTTGGTTCCTCATCACTACTATATGCATTTACCTCATAATCGTTCACTTTCCACTCAAAAAAATATGCTAACAGATACCACGTTTTGTGACAGATACGTGACAGATACAGCAATAGCTTTAATTGTTAGGTTAGAATCTCCAGGTTATTATTATTACCACTAGATTTTCTGGTGGTTAAATATTCTGAGAGTTAACCATAACTTGAACCCTTTACTGAACAATGTGAAACACTTGTTTTGAGGTAACCAAGGGTTATTTGTTAACCTCAGGATAACTTGACATTGTGAAACCTGACGTTAGTGGTTAAGTTGTAACCACTCCCTTATGGAATCAGGCCGAATTTGTTAATACCAAGATGACAGTCGTTCATTTGAAATATTTTTGGATGAATTGAAATCAGATACCTGAATATTGCATTTTATTTCTTACAGACCAGTTTCTTCATAGTACCTAAACCAATGAAACAAGAGACTCTACCGGTTACCAAAAGATTTTGGAGGCTATCTTTTCAGGAACAGGAAAGAAATATTTTAAACAACAAGAAATTTTTAAAACCCAGTATTAAATTATTGAAGGTAGGCAAATATTGATAAGTATAAAAATCATAACAGAAAGAATCATTAATTAATGCAAAACAACCAAACTACAAATATAAAACCTAGTCAAATAATTGTTTTTTCTCAGGGGTATTCTCAACTGTCAGCTGGTGGACATGCCTTATGGATATTTTTCCATCCCCATCTCGAAAAATGAGGTTATGATGATTTTGAAGAAATTGATAGTTATACCACAGAGTACACCATCTAACAAGAGGCGAAAGAAAGTAGTTTTCGTGATCGCAAATTTGTGTGCACATGCGTGACTTACGGACATTCCTCTCAGTTCACTGTGTATTATTTTAAGATTAGGTTGAAAATGAGCTACTTCTCATTACACACATAAGATGAATAATAAGGTGTTCTTATGTTAGTAGTTGAATAAATATTCTATAGACCTAATTGGGAGGGATGTTCATCAACACTACTATTATTTTTAATGTGGTGTTACTTTTCTCAGTGTATCAGGTAGTTTATGTGTCAATGTCTCGACGTATTTCCGCTCAATATCGTATTAAGCTGCATTTACATTCAATTCCAAGTCAAATTTGTTTTGAAATTGGCGTGTTTGTCATATGGGGGCAGCACAGTATCATTTACATTGGAAAAAATTCGAAGCTGACTTCAAAGTGCACTTCGAAGTGGGACAAACAGTTTGCTGATGGCAAATAAAAATTTAAGAAATGTCTAATTTTGAGGTTAAGCTGCAGGTCATCAGGTCATGTCATTATTTGCTTACTGCCGTTTTGTTCCAAGAAGCACTATTTTCTTATTAGTGTCCATTTCGTTTAATTACACAGGTAGGTAAATAACATACAAATTTTAATTACTGGACAAATATAAACCACGGACATAACCTATAAATTTCTTCAATGAAAATGATAAATTATCAAATGTCAAACTGGGCTTGGACTTCGAAGTGAATGTAAATGCAGCTTTAGTCCGACTTCAAAGGAACTGACAAAGCTTTCGTCTCTTGTTAGATGGTGTACTCTGTGGTTATACTTTTATAAAGGTGACAACTATTGGAGAAAATCATGTGTCAATAGATGGCACTGAATTTTTCAATATGGCTGCTATAAGGGTGAACAACAAAGGCACGCGGCCGGTCAGCTGATGGCATGACAGTAGTCTGTCACAGTTTGTGAAGGTGTTTAGTTCGTTAAAATTTTTATTAAACCTAAAAAGTTTTTATCTCAGAAAAGCACTTTCAATAGCTATATTTCTTTACCATTTATACTCAAATTTTAAATCACAGATTTTAAATGACACAACAAAATTATTGGCATCTGATTTTGTTGTTCACCTTTATTGAAGTTAGAAAGGAAATTAACAGATGTCGCCCACTTCGTAGTTTTCGCCAATACAGCATTTTCAAATTTATCAATTTCTTTTTGCCTGAATTTTGTTAGCAATACTTTCCTGATCTTCATGAAGAAAAAGCAACGTTTATTTTATCCTACAATTCTTATTATTCAATTTATTTTTTCTAGAAAATGAGAGACACTCTTCAACACAAGAGTATTGCTAGTTATTATATTAAAACCGTTGCTCTCTGGGAAGTTGAGAAGGGAGGATTATGGGGATCGTCACTTAGTTATGCTTTTATGACGGTAAGTAAATAATGAAGTTAGGAATAAATTCTTAAATGTTAATCTTTTATCCTTAGTTAGGTACCTAACCTGCTGTTTTTTTTCTCTTGAAAATTGTAATGTTTACTCTTTTTTAGCTTTTACACACATATGTTGATATGTTGGAAAAAGGTAGTATTCCTTATTACTGGAATAAAAAAAACAACCTTATAGGACACATTCCAAGTATAAACAAATACAATATGGTTAGGCGTCTAAAACTAATAATTGAAGATGTGGACAGACATTTGGCAGACGATTCAATGAAAATAGCCAAGTATATACGTGAGTACCATTAACTTTGAAAGCGAGCAATTGTAGAACCAGCTACTACAAACCAGATTGAAGTTATAATTGTTATTTAAACAAGAGTATTAATAAGGGCTATTAACAATCGAGATATTTATTATGTTAATCGCCCTTTTAATACTCGTGTTAGTTACAAAACTTTACCGTCGACCGTACAGCTTGAATCCTTTTTTTCATTATTTAAAATGAGAATATTTATTTGTTTCTTAATAACGTCAATACTAAATGACGTTGAAATATCACAGAGGAGGTCGCAGGTTCAAAAAATGTCAGTTTTCGTTTTTTTAAATTCTTCTTCCAATGTTTTATCATACTAGTAATTATTATGGTTTTTTTAGAACTGTATAATAAAAACGATAAAAATAGAAGTATTCCTATACAAGAAATGAGTTTTATGCATTTTTTGTTATTTCAGTTAAGTTTGGTTGCCTATAGCAATATCATTTATAAATAGGGGTAATTAATGATTGATTTTGTTTACATTAATATAGCTCAATAACGCACGGTCGACGGAAATAAATCATGTTATTTTTTGTAGAGGTCGACGAATAAACTTTTTATGGTCATTTTATACATTTATTACTTTTTCAGTGACTCCTGTTGAATATGAAAAGATTACTGTAAGTAATGCGCAAGGATCTAGCATCATAGAACAAGGACAAGAAGTAAACACAACAGACAGTGTTTTAAGTAAATGCTCGATTATGTGATTCCAACTACCTACTTGGTTGGAATCAAATTTCGGAATGTAACGTTGAAACTAATAAAGTTCTTTTGAGTATACATTAATACTCTGACAAGTTTTTCAATGAACTTTTTTGAGTTTCTTGTATTGTTTATCTGCCTTTTCCCGTTATAGTTTGTTCAACCATCCTTTGCCGTTACATCATAATCGGTGACGTATACTGCCGTTTTACGTATGTCTTATATTACTTGAATTTTATTTTACACTTAACCTCATAATTATAATCAATGACATATGTTAAGAATTGTTTTAAAAATATGACAACTGAACTGTCAAAAGTATCAGATAAAACTTATGTCAACCTTAGATGAGAAATACGTTAATGACGTCATAATTCCGTCTCATCCATTTCATGAATGAGAGAGCAAGCTGGACAATGTATGACGTAACAGCAAAGGATGGCTGAACAAACTATACCTTACTAATAAACTGTATATTTTTTTGTCAATAAATTATTATTATTTATATATCTCAGGTGTTTAAAGTCTTACAAGAGAATATTATAATGGAAATTGTTTTCAAGTTACCGTATCATTTATGTATATATAATATATATTGTGGTGACATTCACTAAGACGTAAAAGATCTTTGTGGCCTCTTCTACTTAGTACCCGAGGAAAGTCTCAGAAACAAGTAGCTCCTTTAGTCCTATTTCCTGGAAGAATTTTAGGATATCTGCAGGCATGTCCCTCTTCTATCAAGTAATAATCTCCCAGGTGTTGTACCCTTGGAGACCATAGTAAAGATGGATTACAACTGCTTCGAAAAAGTCGAATTATTAATAAGCCTTTAATGCCCAACAGATATAAATCCCTTTACAGAGCATACGAAAAAATACAATTGACATTTGCAATTAAATAAATAAATAAATAAACAATCACAAAACAATAAAATCGAATTACAACAATAAAATTAAATTACATCAATAAAGTAGAATAGATAGATTACATACTAGATTCAGAATAAGCCTTTTTCTTAATAAAACTCAGACTATCAACAAACAAGTCACACGAACTACATAAATGATTAAAATTACGACACATAACATTAACTGGCGAGTTAAATAAAATGTTCTAGATCCTTCACAATAAAAAAGTAAATGTCGTAATTGAAGTGGATATCTACTTTTCCATTATTTGTAAAATAATGTCCAATGTGTTCCAACACCTTGCTGTGTAACCAAGTTGATAATACCCGACTCGCATTTGTTAATTTTTGTAGGTAAGGAATTACGCATGAATATACCCCGAAAATATGGAATTTGCAATAAGTAGATGTATAAGGCGGTTACGACTATAAAGATAGGGAAAACAATGTGTTGGAGAGAAAGAGAGTGATGGATGCAATGTGTAGGAGAGAGACAGACAGATGTCATCGTCGCCATCTTTGGTCCTTCATTGCGCCATCTATGAGATAGATGCCGCAATGATTTTAGTAGTAATTTTTGGTTCCTTTATTGCGCTATCGACGTCCCTCCGCCATTTTTGATCCCCTAATTTTAGCCCCGGCCGTTGAAAAAAATTTGACTTGTCCCGTGATTGAACCATGGACCCAGCGTTCAAAGCGATCCACTTAACACACTATGCCATCAGCTCTCTTATTATTTGTATGCTACGAAGAAAGGTATCGCTCATGCAGCCAGCCGCGCTGTGGTTACGCAATATTGAAACATATACAGAGGAAACGTCTCTCGCACGAAACATATACAGAGTGTAGTAAAAATTATCATGATCAACATACGTCAAAGCCGTGGGCTCTCTTTTGTAACATGTCTTCAGAAGAGTACAGACATCGAATTGAAGAGCTTATCGTGAACATTGGTAAATTTGCTTTTTATGAAGACAAAAGTAAGGTTATGTCTGTATACAGGGTGTGAAGCTGACAAAAGGACCTAATGTTGACCCTCTACGAAACATATACAGGGTGTATCATTAGAGTACAAGTGACATATTATATCCTTTGAAATTACGATACACATAGCTACTCGGTTATCTTTTAACATATACAAAGTGATGCAAAATTATCGCAAAGTTATTCAACTGACGTATCGTTGAAAAGACATTAACGTTCACTACTGTTATGACAAGTGACATATCGTTGAAAAAACACCAAAAACATTCTTTTAACATATACAGGATGCAGCAAAAATTACGAGGCAAAATCATGACAAGTGACATATCATTGAAGAGGACATCTGGATAGTAGACCCTCTGTATACAGGGTGTAAAGCTGACAAAAGGACCTAATGTTGACCCTCTACGGAACATATACAGGAGTGCGCTGGTTTTTTGAAAATGTTAAAGATAAAATTGATAATAAATTATAAGAATTTCAGGAGAGACTCCGTTTTTGCATTAAGTAAAATTATTTCTTTAGAAGTAAATATTAATAAATTCGAAATTGGAAGTGGCTCATAATATATTAAACTTCCAGTAACTATTCAAAAAAGCAGGCTTGCATTAATATAAAACATTTTGATCAAGCATGTTTTTATTGGTCAATTGTCTCAGCCCTTTTTCCAGCTGAATCTAATCAAGCACTCACTTCCTCGTACCCATGGTACAGCACTGTATTGCAAACGCAAGACTTGGACTCTCCAATGCTTTTGCATGAAATTACAAAATTTTAAAAATCCAATAATATCTCAGTCAATGTCTATGCCTTGGAATTGATAGGTACAAAATAAAGAAAAGTCATTTTACACAGTATACCCGGCAAGACTCACTAAAGCAGTATATGAAAAACATGTGAATCTTCTTTTAGTTCAAAATCAGTATTTTCCTAAGAGGATGAAGATGATAGCAATTCAGAAATTAAATATCACTACTGCTGGATCAAAGATTTGTCTCGTTTAATTGGTAATCGGGTGAATAAAAAAAAAATAAAAAAATACATTTGTGATCGATGCATTAATTATTTTAGTGGTGAAAATAAATTAAATGAACAATTAAAATTGTGCTGTGACTTAAATAATTATAAAATGTTCTTCCAGAAATATGAATTTGTTAGTTTTAAAAATTATACATATAAACAGTAGTATATGCTGACTTTAGGGTCAATTCTATGAGAAGTGGTTAAAAATTAACATGTATGGTATCCAATTCTAAAATGTATTCTTTCAAAGTTCAATCCGGTAGAATATTTAAAAAGGCAAAGGAAGTTCGAAACAATGTAGTTAAAAACAAAATAAATTTTGATGATTACCTAAATTGTTTAAATGATTTTAAAGAAAAAAGTATTATGCAGCGATGTATTCAATCGTATGCCCATAAGGTGTATAGTATAGAGCAAACAAAAACTGCGATAAGTCCTTATGATGACAAAAGATATTTGATTCCTAATAGTTGCGAAACTCTACCATGGGGCATTATAGTATTTCAGAATAGCGCTTTGGTAAAGATGAATGCTTCAACATTGATGGAATTATAGATCAAAAAATTTGTCAAACAATAGTAACGGCAGCAGATTTTGCAGAGCAGACCCCTCTACCTTGGAAGTTAACCAAGAGAGTTTTAAAAAAAATTTCCATCATTCAAATGGGATGCGATGGTAAACGAAGCCGAAAATGATCCTAATCCCTCATATGAAGGAATGGAATTTATTCACTGCTCCAAACAAATATCCACACATTTACGAAATACGGTAATAGGAAAATTGAGTGGATACTGGCTTCAACAATATCGCCTAAATGTATGCAAATCGTGTTTTTATATATTCAAAAAAGTACATGAAACTTTGAATCAATACATACTAGTTAACTACGATCACTCTCACGAAATTTATGATGCAAACGATATTGTTGAAAGTGTATATCAGGAGCCATATTATTGGTGTCAAAGCTGTTTTGCAGCTGTATTATTTGAATTGAAAGACTACGATTCATGTGTTAATGCTTCACATGAAATACCCAGACATACTCGGTTTGACGATTCTGATGTAGATAGTGATATTGACTCTTGAAGTAAATATGCAGTAATTGGAAATTAACATATCCATGAGTGTCTCTCTCTCTCTTTTACATATGTATGTATATTTTTAATAAAAATATGTTTATCTACTTTTAATTTTATTCCATAATTTAAAAATAAAAAAATGTTTATCTTCTTTTATCTTTTATTTTCGACACAACAATAATTAACATTTCTGCAAGTGCACTATTTAACTAGCACTATTTAACAGGTCATTTGGCATTATAGAACAAAATGCATACAACAATTGCAAGCTATTTAAGCTATAGTCAAACGCACTCTTATCGTGCGGGTTCAAAGGTCACTAACCATATGTATCAAATCAAAAAACACAGAGGTTACCAAAATGTGAGATAACAAATACACCCGGAGAGAAGAAGAAGAAGATTATTTTAACTAACATGAAGATAGCTACATAGACGTACCAAGATAGCTACATCATATATTGTCACTTTGAATTGTCAAACTGATATTTAAATAAAAACTTCGCTGGTGAAAGACTTATGCCCGTATTCCTAAAGCATCCATAAGTCGGTCTGTAACTATTGGTTCGATAAAATTTATTGGTTCCATAACTGTTAATGGTATTCCCATCGCTCATTTATGGAGTCGATAACTATTGGTCGATTTATAGAATCTATATCTATGGACTTCATAAAATCTAGGGAAATTTTAAAATCTTTGATGTGTCACAATGGAATTCAACCATTGCGTTCGCGCTTTTAACGATATGCAATTTGTCATTTTGACATTTCCATTCGATTGTTCATAGTCTGTTAATTTAATTGTGCAATGGAAGAAAAAATCAAGAAGAGAAAGCGTTCCCGTAATTACACGGAAGACGAAAGGGCTGAGTTATATGCCATAGTGAAGAGACACGAAAGTGTCATAGAAAATAAGAAAACCGACGGTGCCTCGGTGAAAGCTAAAAAAGCCGCGTGGGACGCCGTGGTAAACACGTATAACTCACTGCAGAAGACGGGAGTTAGAAATGTGGGGCAACTCCAAGCATTATATGATGAAATGAAGCGGAAAGCAAAAAAAAGGGTAGCTGATGATAAGGTATATTTTTCAATTCGCAAAGGAATATTAAAGTAAACTTTCATTTCATAGGTGCAGTTGTATAAAACTGGAGGAGGAAACTATTTAAAAACCGCAACCGCTCTTGATGAATTAATTGTTTCATCAAATCCAATGCGATTTCAAGGCCTCGTTAACCCTGCCGATGAGCTAGAAATTGAGGTAGGTGAATGCTTTTAAATATGAATTATTGTTAAGGCATCTGAAACATAAAACACTACAGAGTAGAAAATATTTTACAAGGCAAATTCGTTTAATTGATAATACTACTGTACTTAATAGCTACCAGTTTCTTAAGTTTTTTTTTTAGGTTGACAACAGTTTCAGCCCCCAATTTTATTCCAACTCCTTATCAGCAGCGCCAGGTTCGTATGAACCATCAGTCTCTTCTGCTCCTGTATTGGTAATTGCTTCGACTTCACGGGCAACCCTATCCGATCTGGAAGAAGTAGCACAAGAAGAAGAAGTAGTAGATGAAGAAGAAAAAGTACCTGAAGCAATTCCAGCACAGCAAGCGCATAAAAAGATACATAAAAAAACCAAAAAAAAATTGGAGAAGGAAGCGCTCGAGATAATAGCTTCAAAAGAAAAAGTCTATTTAAACATTGCCAATGTTTTACTTCAAAAACATAAAGTAGATTTAGAGAGGGCTAAAGAAGATCTTACGCTGAAAAAGAAGCAAGTTGAAGAAACTAACCTCTCAATTGAGAACAAAAAATTAGAACAGCAACTGTTGTTAAAACAATTAGAAAAAAATATATAATAAAATTAAATTAAGTAAGAAATGTGTCTTTTTTCTCAATAGTTGTACGTAACAATCTATTTCACCGTTTGGATGCTAACCTATATTATTGGTCCCATGACAAAATTGCAGCTGTATTTATGCGTTTCTTGTTGATATAGCAGCGCCGCAAATTTAGAGTCATACATCTTCGTCGCTATTTCAACTAGTCGCACTCTATATTTTTTATAAATATTTTTTGACTAAGTAATAATCCCCAGGAATTATCGTTAAACTGAAGTTCTTAATTGAAATTAAATAGCAACTATCTCAGGATGATAGATTTTTAATAAGGAAAAAACCTAGAGTGCATTATATTTCATAGAATACTTTATTCGCTAAACAAAGTGTTTATTAAAGAAGTTCTCACTGCAGTATCAACATTATTCCTATCTGGAGTATTTTCTTCGTCACCATTATTTAGATCTTGTTCAAATTCTTCTTCTTCGTCTTCAAAAAAATCATTTTCACCTAGGCAGATATTGTGGAGAACAGCAGTGGCAGTAATAACAGTTAATGCTGTTTCCACATTGATGGCAATCCCTACAGATAGACAAGGAAATCTTCTTTTTAAAATGCCGAAACACCTTTCTATTGTGTTTCTGGTAGAGCAATGTGCCTTGTTGTATTTCTGTTCTGCTGGTGTGGTTGGGTTTAACAACGGAGTTAACAAATACCTGAAACATTAAATAACGCTGCACTATACTATTTCCTCAAAAGAAATATGTGTAATTCTAAATATGTAGTATTTTTTCTATACGCTTGTTTATTATACTGTTACCTTTTACAAGCATATGCACTATCCCCAAGGAGATATTTCTGTCCAAATTCTTCATTTTCTAACTGTGCACGTAGATGACAGTCATTAAAAATGGTGGAATCATGCGTTGAGCCTGGCCATTTTGCAACAACATTCCAGATGTATAATTTTGCATCGCAAATCATTTGGACGTTAATACTGAAATATCCTTTTCGATTCCTGAATACTTCTCCATTTTCGCCACCAGGTGAGGTTATTTTGACATGTGTACAATCTATTGCACCTATGACACGAGGAAAACCTTTAATGTTGAAAAAATCTTCTGCTGCTACATTAAAGTCTTCAGGAGTGGTAATGAAATGTCTCTGTAATTGTCCAATAGCAAGAGACACATTTTTCACTATCCTTGACACTGTTGGCTGGGACACACTAAAGAAGTCTCCAGTTACCAATTGAAAACACCCTGTTGCATAAAAACGTAGTGCAATTAGCATTTGCATCGTGGGGCTGATAGCACCATTTCTCTTCGTAGGTTTTCCAACTTTCGTCCAATAACATCAACTATCCGCCTAGCAGACTGCTTCGAAATTCGAAAGCGCCTTTTGAAATCGGCTTCATTTAATTGGGTGAAATAATCTGGCCGCTTGTACTTTCTTGCCTTAGGTTCAGCCTCATCTTCAGAAGATGACGAATCCTCTAATAAGCGGGTAGCAAATCTTGGTAAAAGATAATCCATCTATTAGAAAAAAATATTAGTTAAGTTGGAACTGTATATAAATATCCATTAATAATTTCAAAGCATCATGGTCATATGAAATATATTGTTTTTCACTCAGGAATGGTATAATATTTGCAAACACAGAAATTTTAGTATTTATGCACATATTTTTAAGTTATGATTACAATAAGTAGCGATCAAGATCAAATAGTACATTACAACCATCTGTCAATTTACTTACCTTTGATAATTAATTTATTCGATTGATTTCAGCACAGTACCGTGAAAAAAACATCAAAATTGTAGCTTCATTTACTCCAACATTACCGCTAATTGTCATATAGCGTCACTATTGTGACATTGTTCGATCTATAACTTATGGGTCAATTTATGGAACCAATAACGCCTATTGAACGTTTAGGAATACGAAAACACACGATTTGGCCGTATTTATGGAACCAATAACGCTATTGAACCAATAAGTTTACCGGATCCTTTCTGAATGCGGAAAACGATTTTATTGAACCAATAGCGGTTTTATGGAACCAATAACTCTTATTGTGCGTTTAGGAATACGGGCATTAGACTTTTTAGAATCGCTGAAAACTAAATACATATCATTCTTTTTCCCGTCAAAATTGCATGAGTCTGTCTTATTTATCTTACGGACTTTATTTGGAAGTTATAATTAAACGTAATAAAAAAAAACATAAACTGTGAGTATGTCTGATGAATCGTATGATCCGCACGATAAGAGTGCCTTCGACTATATTTGAGTTTTTACAAAAATCCAAAACATCATAATAATACTGACAAAAGTTCAAATTGTTTAAAACAGTTAGACGTGGTGAAATTAAATTATTATTCAGTTCTAAAATTTGTGTGACCTCTTCTTCATTCATGTAGAACCACACCATGTTTCTTGAGAAAAATAAATTTATAATAATCGTGGAACTAATATGGTAATTGTACAGTATTCTCCACACGGAAATGAAATAGGCTGGAAGTTATCATGTAGATTTGCTTGAAAGAAATCCACCAATTGTTGTGACATTATGGAAGTAAAGGTGGACCATTCATAAGTGCTAAACGATATTCTGCTGGGCTTGAAATATTGAGATAAAATTACAGCTGGCGTAAATGATCTCGCTGGACTGATTCCACATTTTACTTCATAACCGGAAAGCATATATGTGGTTGAAAGCAGATGGATATTTTCAGCCTTGGTGGCATCTTCATACTTTTTCAAAATATAATCTAACTCTGAACTATAGTCTAAGTCGGAACTACCTTCAACACTATCTTGATAACTCATAATTATCACTAAGACTGAGAGCTGAAACTAACATTATTTTATAAGGCGCCCCCACTCTTTGCGGTCTTTTAATGCGCGGTGAACTTAAAAAAGTTGATCTATACAACATCAACATTTTCTATCCAACTGTTATGTTTTCCATCCAAGCCTAGCCATTTGACGTACATTTTGTTACCCTTCCTTCTAAGTCACGAGGGGGCAGCACCGACCCAGGATCGTTCCAAAGACCCTCTCATACTGATAGCCTCTCTCTAGTGGCCTATATATAGAGGACACGAAACTTTTGGAGTGGAAGTAGATAACATTGGGAATGGTACAATGACTTAGGTCAAGTGCCCGGGCTGTTGAGCACAACCCAAACGTTTGAATGAATGAATGAATGAAGCCTCTCTCAGATGCCGTAATGACAGTGTATATGTGGATGGCGAAGTGAATGGCAAGAAATACACTCTGCTGGTGGATACTGGAGCAACTAGAACCATTATACGGCCAGAGATAATAAAATCTAAGAAGCTTCTGCCAACGAGGCTGCGACTCCGGACCGCAACAGGGGAGAGTGCCAATGTTCATGGAGAGTCGCAAATCCAATTGGGAATTGGTGAAGAAAAATTTACGCATACGGTAATCGTAGCTGATATCGAAGAAGACGTGATTCTGGGAATGGACGTAATGAATTTACATGGTTTCCAGTTCCAGACTTTAAAAACAGAACCATCAAGGTAGGTTCCGAAAAAGTATTCCTTCATCCACATGAAAGCAGAACGGTGTTGGCAGCTGCACAAGAAGATACTGTTCTTCCTGCACGAAGCGAAACCATGATAGTAGCGCGGCTACAGGGAATCATGGAAGAAGGTACACCGGTTATGATGGAACCTTGGAACCACGACGAAGAGGTTGGTAAAGGAGTGCTAATTGGAAAAGGACTGGTTACGTCAGCGAAGGAGATCCCAGTACCTACGTGCTATAAACGTGAACGATTACCCAATTACCCTCAAGAAAGGAACCTGGGCTGAGATTCCGTGTATTGTGGAATTCTACTTTTAAGCGAAATAATCGCGTTTTCGTATTATGTGTACTGAGTTTTCTACAGTAGCATCAGACAGCAGTCGCTTTGGTGGCGACACAGTTCATGGTCTTGAATAGAAAGAGAAACTGTCGATTAGACAATGACAGTGTGTTCCGTTGCCGTGATTTGGTGGTTATAAATAATATTATAAAATGTTTTTAGTGCAAACCCACAAACTGTTCATCTCGTAAAGAAAATGGATCACTATTGTCCCTCATAATTCTCCGCTCTAAATTATGCTGACGAATATGTTCTCTCCTATTTAAATTGTATTCATATACTGCATGTAGTACATTAATTGGTATAGTTGAAATAATACCCTTCTTGGTGTGCGTCATCGATTGTGACGTATATCCGGGTTTTCGGCATGTCGTTTATTTTATTTGCTATTTTGACATATAGCTAACCTTAAATTTGATAAATAAAATCATCTGGATCGTATTAAGCCAAAGCCGAGAAGGCTATGAAATTAATAATTACCATGCAGCTTCTTTTTCTAACTGAAAATACTTCAGAACTTTCAAAATGCTGATGTTTTTCGTGTATATAGGCATATTTTTGTATTATTTAGATAAATATAACAATAAGATTAATATTCACTTCAAATAAATAATAATTGACCGTAAGCAACAAAGTACACACCTGACAAGAACTGTCAGTGTGACAGTAGAAAAAGACGTAAGACACATTTCCGCTACGGAAGTTACGCCTTCATAGTATTTTAACCTCGCGATGGATAGGTTGCGCTGGCGCGTAATCTAACATCAACCAATCAAATTTTTGTAAGTCAAAGATTAGGGTTAACGTTTGTGAAACATTCAATTTTCATTGGGATTAATCACAGACCTGCCTTTTTTTCCATTTCTTCCTACGTAATGTGATAGAAGGAGATTAACAATCGATGACGCACACCAAGAAGGGTATTATTTCAACTATAACATCTGAAATTGGAAGTTGAAGTATGAATACCACAGAATTTCTGTGCGATTACAGAAAGATTTTTTCAACCAATAATAATCTATAAAATATGTACTTACATTGGCAAAGATGATGATGATGGTTCCAGTAAAATATAAACAATCCAAAATAATTAATGCTATATATTAGTAATACAGGTATTTCTTTTTGAATTTCCAATAAATATATTGGCGAAAAATTGTCACATTCAATGTCAATTCAACATAGATAACCTTTAAATACGGACAATTTAACGAAAATCTCGTAACCCACCGTTTATTCTACCAATCCCCTAGTTTCAAAGCGACATACTAAAGGTAGTGCACGTAATACCGAAAATTGCGATAGTCGCCTCACCATTGTAGAATACGACAGTCTCTAAAATTCTATAGTACACGGAATCTCAGCCCAGAATTGGATGTTGCACACCGGTGACGTCTGTAGTTCGTCAAATAACGACAACCGACAATTCTAATGACAGATTCGAACAGATGTTGTCAATAGCTGGCCAATCCTTGAATCGAGCTGAGAAAAGGAAAATGAGAGAATTCCTCTTGCAGTATCGAGACCTATTCGTACCAAAAGGAGGGAAGACTGGTAGAACATCAGCCGTCAAACACAAAATCGATACTGGTAATGCCAAGCCAATTAAACAATCAGCTCGAAGGCTACCGCAAGCGAAGAGAGAGGAAGCTGAAAGAATAATTAAAGAGATGGAGGAAAAAAAAAATAATAGAACCATCTACTAGTCCATGGGTGTCTCCAGTAGTGCTCGTCAATAAAAAGGATGGAACTACCAGATTCTGCGTGGACTATCGCCAGCTGAATAACGTGACGAAAAAGGACAGCTATCCTCTGCCTCCGATCGACGATACGCTAGACACTTTGGCTGGCAGTAAAATGTTTTCCACTTTGGATCTGAAGTCCGGCTATTGGCAAGTAGAAGACAAAGAGAAAACTGCTTTCACTACCGGATCCGGATTATGGCAGTTCAACGTCATGCCCTTCGGGCTCTGTAATGCGCCCGCGACATTTGAAAGACTCATGGAAAATGTATTGAGAGGGTTATCTTGGAAAACTTGCCTGGTCTACGACATCGTAGTATTAGGTAAGACATTCGAGGACCACCTGAAGAATTTGCAAGACGTATTCAAACGACTTCAAGCTGCTCAGCTTATGTTAAACCCGAAGAAATGTCAGTTATTCCAAAACCGAGTCAACTATCTGGGTCATGTCGTGAGTAACGAAGGAGTGGCAGTAGATCAAGAGAAAATTGCTTCCATAAAGCAATGGCCGCAACCAACAGACAAACATCAAGTCAGGAGTTTTCTTGGACTTTGCACATACTATCGAAGGTTCATAAGGAACTTTGGAGATATTGCCAAGCCACTAACTTGACTCACAGAAGAAACAAGAACTTTTCACTGGGATAAAGACTGTCAAACTGCTTTTGAAACCCTCAAGAGACATTTAACCACGGCACCGATACTAGGATATCCGTTACCAGAAGGAGACTTCATTCTTGACACTGATGCAAGCAACGTAGGAATTGGAGGAGTACTTTCACAGATCCAAGGAGGCCAAGAAAGAGTGCTGGGATATTTCAGTAAAGTCATCTCCAAACCAGAACGGAACTACTGCGTCACGAGAAGAGAACTTTTGGCGGTAGTGAAGTCTGTGGAACACTTCTACCAGTATTTCTATGGGAAGAAATTTCTAATTCGGACTGATCATGCAGCACTCAAGTGGTTGATGCAGTTCAAGAATCCCGAGGGCCAGATCGCGAGATGGATTGAACGACTCCAAGAATACGATTTCAACATCGAGCATCGGGCTGGTGTGAGTCACCGAAATGCCGACTCCCTGTCTAGACGACCGTGCCAACCAGACTGTTCCCACTGCAACAAGGTGGAATCTAAGGAAGCTGCAGTTTCAAGAACTACAGTAAGCAATGAAGAATGGTTACCCAGCAGGATTAGAGAAGATCAAGATAATGATCCACACCTAAAGATGATCCGGCAATGGAAGCAAGAAAACCGGCGACCTACCTGGCAAGAAGTGTCAAGATTTTCACCAACATTGAAGGCATATTGGGCTCAGTGGGACTCCCTTGTCCTGGAAGAAGGCCTGTTGAAACGAGTCCTTGAAAACGATGATGGTTCCGAAAATAGACGACAAATAGTTATCCCGAGATCGAGAGTAGCTGAGGTACTAAGGAAGTTACACGACAGTTCATCAGGAGGTCATCTGGGAGTGAAGAAAACCCTTCAGCGAGTCCGTGAAAGGTTTTATTGGATGAACAGCTCCGACGATGTGAAGGACTGGTGTAAGAAGTGTACGAATTGTGCTACGAGTAATGGACCACATCGCAAGAGAAAGGCTCCCATGATACAATACAATGTTGGAAGCCCATTCGAAAGGATTACATTAGATATCGCAGGACCATTTTCGACGGAGGGCCTTATAGACCCACTCACCACAAACCTAACCTAACCATTTCCGACGACAGAAAATGGTGGTAAATACATTCTGGTTGTGATGGATTATTTTACCAAATGGGTAGAAGTTTACGCGATTTCGAACCAAGAGGCCACAACGGTCGCGGATGTATTGGTAAAAGAATTCATTAGCCGATATGGAGTGCCCTTGGAAGTTCACAGCGATCAGGGAAGGAATTTCGAAAGCCATGTATTCCTGGAGATATGTGAGACGCTGGGAATGAAGAAGACCAGGACAACGGCGTTACATCCACAGTCAGACGGAATGGTCGAAAGAATGAACAGGACCATAGGAAAATACCTGTCCAAAGTAGTTTCCAGCCACCAAAAAGATTGGGACCAGTACCTTTCCCTATTTGCATTGGCGTATCGATCTGCCATCAATGAGTCCACAGGTGAAACACCTGCGAAAATCCTATTTGGACGCGAAATGAGACTTCCTTGTGACCTGGAATTTGGTTGTCGTCCTGGAGAAGATCTAGCGGGAGAAGACTACGTGATCCAGTTGAGAAAAAGGATGGACGATGTACACGAATTGGTTCGAACGAATCTCCAAGTTGCCAGCGACAGAATGAAAAAACGGTACGACACGCAGGCTACAGAAGGCAGTTTCAAAGCAGGGGACAGAGTATGGTTGCACAACCCAACGAGGAGAAAAGGCTTTTCTCCAAAACTACAAAAATCTTGGGAGGGTCCATACTTAATCAAGAAGAAGATCAACGACGTCATCTATCGCATAAGTAAGATTCCCAATGGAAAACCGAAAGTAGTCCACCAAAATCGACTAGCGCCATTCGAAGGAGACCATACCATGAAAAAGAAGAAGGAGTGAACCATATCCAGGAAGATCCTGACCCTGCCTTCGAAGAATTTATGGGCGCACATGGAGGTACCGGTAAAGCGAGATTTGGAGTGACTACAGAGCAACGACAAGATTTGTTCACGCTCCCGGAAGACTATTCACTGGCACACAACATCCCAGCCAATACCAAAAATGCACGAGGTTTAGCATTCGTCTTTCGAAAGAAGTTTGGACAATCAGAAAAACTTTCAGAACAGATTCCGACCCCTGGCAAAACACTGAAACTCAAACAAAACTCTCGACACATCTTCTATCTCGTAACAAAGGACGAATTTCAAGATCGATCCACCTACCGGAATGTGTGGGAAGCGCTACGAAGTCTTCGAGACCACGTGCTGGAATCCAACGTGAAGAAACTAGCGATGCCCAAGATTTTTTTTTTCCCCTTCGGAGCCGTCCTTTCGCCGGTACCACCTCAGCCTCCTGGGCTTATTGTGGATACTCCTGCCCAAGATAGAGAGCAACCAGTTGGATTGGCGAGTCATTAGGAATATGGTGGAAGTGATCTTTGAAGATACCGATGTCCACATTTTAATCTGCAGCTATTCCCCACGTAATCAGTATCCGATGAAGACAGTGCCCTGTTATTTCCATACGACCGGAAAGTGTAGGAATGGATCCAGTTGCCGATTTAAACATCCAGTCCTGGCTACACAAGAGTTCCAGGAGGAACTTACTATTAAGGAGGGGGCAATGTTACGAACTCACTAATTCCGAAGCCGGTCCTGTCGCAAACGATGAATGCGATCTTTCTAGAAAGGTTCTTTCGCAGGTAATATCCAGACTGTTTTGGAAATGTACCAGGCCACACAATGGTTTATCGCGAAAGTTCTAGATATTTGAGGGACTAGGTATATATAGCGGGTTTTCGAGTGAATCGGGGAGTTGTTCATGTGTTCATGTGTACATTTTGAATCAGTATACAGTGAATAGGTAAACAGTTTCAGTATACAGTGAG
This sequence comes from Galerucella pusilla, assembly GCA_910591695.1. Taxonomy (NCBI): domain Eukaryota; kingdom Metazoa; phylum Arthropoda; class Insecta; order Coleoptera; family Chrysomelidae; genus Galerucella; species Galerucella pusilla. Next base: position 18,372 of record CAJUYI010002153.1, read on the forward strand.
TGAACAGAAAGTGAATATAAATAGTGTTGAAGATAAATTAGGACAATTATAATACCGAGTGTAGATAAATTAATAGACATTAAGTAGTGTGTATATAAATTAAGTTTATTATAGTGTGTGTTTCTTTAATAAATCAATAGTAATTAGCCATAGTGAGTGTATAATTTTATCCCACGGTAAAAACAGTTTAAATACATAAGAAAAACATTACAATATTAATAGTAACATTTTAAATTTAACAACGTTTACGGATGAATTTGTAAATGTAATAGTAGGGAGCCTTAGCAAACATTATTTGGCGCCAGAGTCAAGGTTTGGGTCATATCTGGCAGAAATCTCGCGAAAGCCGTAGGTCATCCGCGTGTTAAATGCTACTGATTCAAATCAAAAACTATTCTGCCCGTATTGGGAAATCTTACCAAGGAAATGTTTACTTCTGATTATCCGTTTTTAATCACCGGTATTGATGCAGGTCCATTTCAAATTTTAATCTAGAGGGGCTTCGGCAATAAGCTCAGAGGATTACGTATGTTTAAATGTATGCGTTGCAATAAATTTTGAGTTGGTGAGCGACCTTTCAGCCGATGCATTTTTGTTGGCATTGACACGTTTTATTTATAAGTCGGGTTAAACCTGCCCAATTGTTTTCGCAATTCGGTAGTTGATTGAAGTGAAACAAGTTTTTGATGAAAATGGAGGAGCACGTTGAGATTTTAGTCCGGCGAATTATATACATTTTGGGTTGACTCTGGGATGCCGTGGTCATGGCAGTGAAGCATCATTCATGACGCATCATGGCATTGCACTAGTGAACCACAATCTGAATTGCTACGTTCTACGAAAACTTTGTGCCCAAAAACCAGCTGAAATACTGAATTTTTTTATTGTCTGTAACAGGTGACAGGTCAACTACCACTTGTATTTTTAAATGATTATTTTGGGTTTGTTATGGATTAGAAAATTAGAAAAAACATAAAATTTTTATTTCAAATAAGTAACAAATATACATCAAATAAAAATGTAATTTGAAGAGCCCTTTGTTAAAAGCAAATAACATTATTATTTTTATAAATAACCAACTTCCCTAATTATCAATTAAAACAAATACACACACTGACACAAAATTTGGAGTTTTTATTATTGCAAACAACACTCAAATGAAAACTTCCATATTACTCTCGACTTACTTGCTGAGAAAAAGATAACGGAATTAATTAAAACTTTTTTTAAATTTGTAGGAAAGCTTATCAAGAAAATGAAAAACAAATAAAATATGTTTCGACATAAAATCGAATATTACACATCCACTAGATTTTAAATTATCTTCATACATTTTCCAATTTTCGAGTTTTCTCAAAATTTATATCAAAATGCAAACAACAAATATAAAGTTTTGGTTTTAAGAAATTAAATGAATTATTCACTAGCTAAAACACACAAAAACTAGTTCTAGAGTTGCGAGGTAACTTTCAAGTTTTTAAAGAAGAAAACGTATATTATCCTCAACTATTAATCAATTATGTAGTGTGGATAAAGTATATGTCTATTACCCACTCATATGTCTTCTTCTGCAGCTGGTGTTGGGAATTAATCTTTGTGGGTAATAGCCATCATTATAATATTGTTGAATTATAACTATTATTATGATATTTGTGCAAGAAACAAATTTTGTGTTAGTTAATATTATCATGCAGGTAATTCCCGTAAAAAACAAAGTTTGATGATATACAAAGTGGTTGAACGTGTACATTTCAATTAAAACATTAGTAAGTTGAAGAATTATTGAAAAATATGATTTTTTGCGCGATCGATCTTTTTTTTTATTTACAGGATCGGTTGTCAGGACGGAAGGTTGTGTTTACTGGTTTCTAAGTCTAACACGTCGGTAAGTGATTTACTTACCGTTCAGACGTCGGTAAGTAGATTACTTACCGACGTCTTAGCCCTACATACATTTGACTGGTCCTGAATAATATATTACTTGATTCATTACACAAGGAAAATAAGAGGATTTATATTTTTTTAATGAACAGAAACGAACAGAACAATATTAATAGTTATTTACGTAATTAGTGGGATATGGACATTATTATCGCACGCATGTGAGGTTTGCACGACGAGGCCGTAGGCCGAGTCGTGTAATCACATAAGTGCGTTAATAATTCCTATTACACGTGTTACGTACAAAATTTTATCTACAACTGTTTATTAGTATTATTAACAGTACCTATACTATAAAATTTGAAAAAAATTGCAATCCAACGTATTTTTAATAATATTGACTGCAAACATAAGGTACTGTGTATCATATTTTGTGACCATAGCAACAAAGACAAACAAGGCTGTGGAAAAAAAAAATTAGTTATGTCATCAAATTTTCAAAGTTGAATGAACAAAAATCTATAAAAATGAGTTTAAGCGAAGAAAATCTACTTTCGGAAATTGAAAATGCAGCTTCCAGTGTTATTTTAAATATTTAATTCTGGTATTAATATGTTTCTAGATTCTCATTACCGCACTAGTGCGGTAATGTTATCAAAAACGCACTAGTGCGGTAATATACGTCATTATGACACTGAAAATAGTGTCAAATCGTACCCGTTACATGACAGTTGTAGATAAAAGTAATTAATAGTATAAAACCAGTTTCACCAAAATGCAAATTATATTTTAAACTGATAGTATAAATGTCACTTGACATTTCGTTCATTTCGAAGAAATTTAAATTATTTTATTCGAAATTTATTTTGATACGATTGCGCAAAAAATAGTAAGGCATCTCGAACGTTAAGAGTAAACAACTCTTACCGTTCATAATACTCAATATACTATAATTGACTATCGATTTTCACACTTTATATATCACTCGAATATGATATAAAGTATAATATAGGAAGAAAACATTCACCTAGTCTAAACAAATTTTTATAATGACAAATTTTTTTTGGTTTTATATAAATTTGGAAAGTATACAGTCTGCACCCACCCTTCATAATAATTGAATCAATAATATTACTAGTTTTATCGATTAATCACAAATGTATAGTCATTGTTTATATAATGTAGGTAGGGTAGGTACTATTTTGATTAGGTCGTGTTATGGGTTGTTAATAAGTTTAGTTATTTAAACTTCTATAGGGTAAGCTCACCAGTCTTTGCCAGTGTTCCAATGAATGCCAGTTGAATTTGAAACTCCCGCCGATAATCTTGTGTTTATTGTATTTATTATGTTTATTGTATTTATTATGTTTATTGTATCATGCCTCCTTGATATAAAAGTTTATTGGCTTTTACTGGTACCTTTGATGTTCATAGTGTTTGACTGTTGTATTCCTATGGTACTAAACACAGATGTCATCAACAAAAAAGCCGAAATTTCAGTACAACAAGAAGAATATGGAGGAGGCAGTTAATGCCGTGCAGCATGGCATGAGTGCATTTAAGGCTAGCCAGCAATTTAATGTTCCTCGAACTACACTTCGTTATATTGTGAGTGGCAAGTCTACTCTTAAGCCGAGATAAATCTATAATCAACAAATGAAATTTTGTTGTGAAAACCAGTAGAAAATTATTTAATATTTCGAATTAATTTGTGCTGCTAGAAATTTTCCATTATTTCCAGAATGGGTCCGTCGCCTACCCTAGGAGAGGAATTAATTAATGCTGGTAAAAAATCATCAAGGAGATGAACATGCCCAACAAATTTGGAGTGGGGCGTTCAGGCAAGAAATGGCTAGAGTTGTTTCCGCATAGATATAAAGACATTGCTCAAAGAACGATGGAAATAGAGCGGCTCTAACACCAGAAGCTATTAGAAATTGGTTTAAAGAAGTACGTACCTATCTGGAAGGTTGTAATCTCTTGGATGTAATGAAATGTCCGGATAAGATTTTCAATATGGATGAAAGTGGATTCATGCTTTATCCTAAAGGAGAAAAGGTACTTGGTGTAAAGGGACCGAAAAACTTGTATGAAATCTGCGGCAACGATAAAGAAAACATTACAGTTTTAATTGGAACCTCTGCTGTTGGTGACATTACTCCATCGCTTGTAGTATATGCTGGTAAACGGCTATCGAAAGGTATTACAGAAAACATACCTGATGGGGCTTTGTCCAAATCGAATAAAGAATGGATAACTGGTGACGTTTTTTACGAATACATTGCGAACGATTTCCATCCATGGTTGCAGAAGAAACACATTTCACGACCAGTTATTCTTTTCTTAGATGACCATCGTTCACATTTAACGTATCATTTGTCTAAGCTATGTAGTAAAATAGGTATCGTGATAATTGCTCTTAATCCAAACGCGACTCACGTTATTCAACCCCTTGACGTAGCCGTCTTTGGACCGCTTAAGAAGAATTGGTCACAAGAAGCTCATCGCTGGAAGGTTGAGAATAATGCCGTTTCTATAGGCAAATCAGTACTGAATAAGATACAGAAATCTGATTTGGAGAAAACTGTAATTATTAATGGCTTTCGCAAATGTGGGCTGTACCTATTTGACGAAGAAGCAGTAGACTATTCAAAATGCGGAACAAAAGAATCTTCAAAGCTTTTGCCACAAGCTATACAATATTCTGAGAAACATCGATATGTAGAAATGCTCATCGGCGATGAATTAGAGAACCCATTCGCAAATAGGGAATTGGATAGTTTTGAACACGTAGAACGTTTGAAGGAGGAGATAAAATAATTAAGGGAAGAGAAAAAGAATGAAACTGGAAAGAAAAAATCAGTGCAGTTCTAAACCAAAAAAAAATGTAGTCTCTTCAGACTCCTCAGATTCATCGGAAAATGGTCCATTGTTATCTGAAGGAGAAGACGATGATTGGGGTGAGGATAGCAGTGAGTCATAGGATAATGCCGAAAATAGCGCAGATGAAAATTTGTCAGAAAATAACTACGTTGTAGTAACTTATAATAGTGGTTATTTCCCTGGAATAATTAAAAGAATCATTGACGACAAGTCTGAAATTTCAGCGATGGAGAAAAATGGACTGAACTGGAGATGGCCTGAAAGAGAGGATATACTACTTTACGAAAGGAACGATATCAAAGAAAAAAATTAATTTCCTAGAAAACTAAACTCTTGCGGGTCTTATTACCCATGTTTCAGAAATGAGTCGATATTCAGTATTTTCCATATAAATGTATTTTGTTACCTTTTTAAGAACTTTCTTTATAGAAACCACTTATTTTTGGTATTATTTGTTCACATATCTAAGTATAATCAAAAATAAAAATATGCCAATTACTGCACGCGTACTCTGTATCATGATAGAAGTAGAAATAGAAAATAAATAGCAAAGAATAGCTATTTGCCTAACTAGGGCGGAAAATGAATTTTTCCGCACGAGTCTGCCGTTCACCGAACGACGCGTAGCGGAGTTCGATGAAGCAGCCGATTATTGATAAAGTAAACATAAAGTAAAATATTGTTAAAAATAATAGTTACATGTAAAAATCTAATACCTAATTATTTATATTATAATTTATTGTATAAGTACAATCATTTGCATTACTTAAATTTATAGCAGATGCTAGTTGCTTGTTGAATGGCTGTAATTTTGGAGCTGTTGCTCTTTGTTTCCACACGACGGTGCGGGAAAATTAATTTTCCACACTAAAATGTGTGTGGAAAATTCAATTTTCCGCCCGCTTGTAGAAAAAAGAAATTTCTTCCTATCGACAAATGCTATGCTCTATGACGTTTTCCTGTAAACTTCGGGCGAGCTCGGGTAGAAGGAAACGAGTACTATCTAACTTGAAAACATTTTCCGATTTTTATATTCTGTGACGCTTTTGACATTTAGTTCCAGTAATATCATTTATTATTTCCATTTCTGAGTTTGGTTTCGACGTCTTTTCATCCTGCCATTCTATATAGAATGTTTAATTTTTTACCAATATTCAAAAACCAAGAGAATACATTTGTTTCATGACCAAGTATTATTGAACTATTAGAATGTTGTACTCCTTGGTTGCGATGGGTAATCACTTGCTTTGCATAGCGAGGATCGTCGGTTTAATTCCTACCAAAATCGTCTTACTTCAATTTTTTTTTAAACTAAATATCAGTTTGCCAGAATAATATAATAAAAATGATATGTGAGTCAACCAGAAAAGTAGTCTCAAAAAGGCGAAGTAGACGAAAAAATTTTATTACCCAAGTTCATTTAATCATATACCACCCATTTATTAAAAAAATTACCTGTTCATGTTGAATTAAAAATAATCAATATTCAGAACCTAATCAACATAAACAATGGCAAAACGGGATGAGTATGTATATAAAAACAGATAGAAAGACCTTTGTAGCCGTTTCTATTTCTATCTGCCGAATATTCACACGGAATTACTCGAAAGTCTCCGAATAGAATAAGGAGTAACCTTACAAGAAATTTCACAGCATAGAAATAAATTTCCTTTCTATTCTGTTACAGAGTTCACGCGCTGGTTCTTAATGTGGCACTTACTAGAAAATAATGGCAATCATTCTTTGATCATTAATATGAGCTAATTCAGCAATTTGAAAAAATATGTTTGAAGCAACCGGAATCAATTTAAAAAAGGAAATAGTTTTAGCTGGCAACACTGGTATGTTTACCCTACTCTTTTTGTAGTGCGTGACAGGGCTGATACTGTCATCGATGTCAAAGCAGTATCGCTTACCCTAGCAACATCATTAGCTGCGTTCGTTATTTGCGTCCGATCAATCTTTATAGTCTGAATCGTTCGTTTATTAAATCTAGAGGTAGTGGAGGTAAATCTGAACAGTTCGGTAATTCCGCTAAGATAAGTCGGATGTAAATCTGTTTGATCGGAATATTTTGACCGACGAGAAAAATTAATCTGTTTATCTGTCATGGCATGAGGTTATGTTGTAGTCACTCATGTCATTGGATAAATCTTGTACTGTTTGTTGAACATGAAAAGCGACCTAAGTGGCCTCAGTGATAGACATAGTCGTAAATAATGAAAAATAAAATCTAAAACACTAAAAGAACGAAAACATCAAATAATCATAGTCCGTAAATGAAGGACACAGACAAATGGGAGGTTAGAAGTTTGTTTATATGTATGATTAGTAGGGCCGTTCGTTAAGAGCAATTTGCCAACGAGGTAAGAGACATGAGAGAACATAACATCAGCATAAAGAATCATGGACCAAAGTGGCTTCTCAATACTTTTTGTTGTTAGAGAATTGATACCAGATTTTGGTACATTCAAAAATTTTATAACACTATTGCACAACTCAATATCAACTTAAATTTATACTAATACTCATAAATAACCTTTCTAATACTCAAAATCACTATTGTGGCTTTTCAATTTGACACATTTCAGTATATTAAGGTTATCTATGTTGACACAAGAATTGATGACTAATGTCACTAATGTGGCTTCTCAATATGGCGACTTCCGTCGAAAGTTGGTTAAATCACTACCACGCTTAACTTCCCTCTTTTTTATTTTACCTCGTTGCAAATTGTTTAGATTAATCTGTGATCACGTAACCAAAAATCCGTCGCCTCTGCGATGCAAATGACGAGCACAGCTAATGCATTTCTCATGGAGATGTGGAAATGTGTTATTTCTGTGTGAGTAGAACATGGATGACGATGCGATATCTCTCTATTCTATTAAGCAGTATGAATTATGGCCTTTTGAAGAGTGGTTTTGTGTACGGAACAACCATCACTTAGTACAAATTATGTTGAATTTTATAATGTATATAAATACAAAACAATTAGCATAATTTTGCGGTTAGGTAAGTACAACTGTTAATTATATAATCTTTACGAATTACATTCAGTTGGACATCCAGTTCAGGCTGTTTCTTATGCTAAGTACAATTCAAAATTTTAAAAAAGTTATCAAATGAGTAGATGTGTGAGATGACTGGTTGCAAGTTGTGAGAAGATAAAACAAACAAATACAATCTATGAGCACTTATCTTAAGTGGTTATAAAAAAAATTATATTGAGATTTAGAAAATTATGTAGATATAATTCTAATAATTTTTTTTATTGATTAGTTTATATTCTAAAATAAAGAAATTAATTTGAATTCATTTTATATTATACCATAATTATTTTCTTGAAGAGTAGATGGACGCTCTGTATACATCACTTCCTTTTTAATAATAAAACATAAAAATGCGCTAATACAAAGTCAACAAAATATATAAAGATGACGATAGTTCTAAAAAATAGTTTCAAACTCAATTATTTTAAAAATTGGCTATCCCTGCTATCAGAAAACTTAACAAGGTCAGACCAAACGAACATTCCTAAGCAACAAGAAGGCGTAGTGCAGATGAAGTGCATAGTATTAGTCTAAGAGCTAGCGTTAAGCTACCTGTATTTATTTGACCAGACCTGGATTTTTGTACATTGAGGCACCCATACCTACCATACATGAGATGAGGAGTCACTAAGCCCAGAGTGGTGGACGCGGCAGGCGCTCACGTGAGACAGGTATTGTTTTTTGGCGAATTTTAAATCCATTTGACCACGTCTGACGTTCGGAAATTTGAAAATGTAATTTTATTATTATTGGAAAATAATAATGGCAGACCAATTATCACGCGTTTAACATTGTAGCAGACAGTTATGAAAGTGCTGAAAAAAAATTGTTTTAGAAAGCAATTGGCCAGATCTGCCATTGATACAGGGTGTTTCATTAGGAAAGGGCCTAAACTCAACTGATGGGGATTACGTTGGTGCTTCCAAAAACCTATATTCAATGTGTCTTCTTCACTTTATAACCGAGATATAGGGTGTTTTATAAATCCATCCTATTCCTTTCGAACCTCATAACTTCCGAGTTACCCTGTAGATTATTTTGAAATTTGGTACTATTACTATTATTACTACTATTACTATTATTACTATTACCCAAAAATACCATCAAAAGCATCTACAAATATATAATGCAGGTCCGGCTTAACAAAAAAATTTCAAAACTCCTAAAAACAACACCCTGTATATAGATTTTTTCCAAATAGCTCTCTATAATTGGAAAGAGTATAAAAAATCGAATCTACTTACATCCTTTTTATTTTTCCGCAGACAATTTTCCTATGCACGTTTTGGAGGTTAACAATGGTATCGGAGAGGTTTCTGTTTCATTTTTTAGCTTGAAATGAAATCTAATCAATGCATCTAGAGAAGCATCCTAGAAATTCAATTGAGTTTGTATGTTTACAAGTACAGACCACTGAAAAATGTGATTACGGGCCGTACTTAGGACATACTCATTCAATAATTCAATATGTTTCGAACACCCTGTATGAGGATTAGAAATAATCCAGAGGTTATCAGAAGGTCCGTTCGCAATATTACAAAAAGAGCAAGAAAGTGCTTAGAACAGAATGGAGGTCATTTTGAGCAATTTTTGTAGGACAATGCTGTTAGAATTTGTTTTCTTTTCATGTCAATTAATGAAATTAATAAAAATCTCTCGCGTTTTTTTAGTATAAATTTATTTCTCGTATTTTACTCTTGTTATTCTGAATGTAGAAGTGTACAGTTTCCAGAATCAATCCTTAAACAGGGTGTTCGAAATATTCGAAGCATATTGAATGAGTATGTCTCAAGTACGGCCCTGTAATCACATATTTTAGGGCCAGTTGTATGAAGTAGTTAACCTAATATCTATGGTTAACCCACGATCACAGCTATTGGAGTGTTGTACGAAACTTAGTCAAGAATTATTTTGGTTAACTCATGAGTTAACTATGCAATTGAGGGCCAGATGTATGTAACGTAGTTAACCAATTGATCAACTGAACCAGGTTCACATGTTGACCATAGTCAAATCAATCAATCGTACGAAAGATGTTCGTGTTGTGATCAGTTGAACCATAGTCAAATTAATATTTTTATGTTGGTTATCCGAATCTCTAGTAACATTCGAGAATTTTATCAATATTGTTGGTACTAACTTGAATGACAGTCAATGATCAAAAGCGTGCTTGGCGTTAAATATCATTTTGTGTGTTCAATTGGAAGTGAAAAGATGGCAGATAAAGAAAACAAACGTAGGTACTCCAAATTTCAGTGCATCTGAAGAATCGACGCTGATTTCTCTAGTTGCTAAGTATAAAAACGTTATAAGAGTGTAAGAAAACGGATGCAGAAAGTTCTCGGCATAAGAAAAATTTAAGAAAAATTTGTGGCTTCAGTTGGCTGAAGAATTTAATTTTATCAGTGCAACTACACACCGAACAAGTGACGTGCTGTTAAATAAATATAGTAATATTAAAAAAAGAGTCAAGAAAAAGTTTTCTGACGAAAAATGTTATGCTCAAGGCACTGGCGGTGGTCCATATAAAAAAATTAAATTGCAGTGCCTTTTGATATTCTGAATCTATCAAAAAACTCATTTTCCGTCCACTCTTCAGTATGATTTTTTCTTGCTCGGAATATGGGAGCGTTTCTCCTTAATCCTAAAACCCAGCATAAAATCTCAATAAGGTATAAAAGTCGTATACAAATAAGTAAGTAAACCTTCTACTTCTCTTATCATTTCTAGAAAATCCTCATCATCCGTTAACTCTTCAAAATAATCCACGTTTTCCATTGTAAACAATAAAAAGTAAAATTATAGGTTATATAACAGTCAATTGTAAGTTATGTCACATCAGAATTTGAAGTTTATTCAATGAACTTTAGTTAAACCACCATTATTGGTGGTACAGAAAATTGCATAGTTAACCCATGAGTTAACCAAAATAATTCTTGACTACGTTTCGTACAACACTCTAATAGCTGTGGGTTAACCATAGACATTAGGTTAACTATGATTCATACAACTGGCCCTTACTGAACCACCAAAATGGTGGTTAACTAAAGTTCATGGAATAAACTTCAAATTTTGATGTGACATAATTTATAATTGACTGTTATATACCTAACCTATAACTTTACAACTTTTTATTGTTTACAATGGAAAGCGTGGATTATTTTGAAGAGTTAACGGATTATGAGGATTTTCTAGAAATGATAAGAGAAGTAGAAGAAGGTTTATTCACTTATTTGTATACGACTTTTATACCTGATTGAGATTTTATACTGGGTTTTAGGTTTAAGGAGAAACGCTCGCATATTTCGAGCAAGGGAAAATTATTTTGAAAAGTGGACGGAAAATGAATTTTTTGATAGATTCAGAATATCAAAAGGCACTGCAAATTAATTTTTTTATATGGACCACTGCCAGTGCCTTGAGCATAACATTTTTCGTCAGCATACTTTTTCTTGACTCTTTTTTAATATTTCTATATTTATTTAACAGCACGTCCCTTGTTCAATGTGTAGTTGCACTGATAGAATTAAATTCTTCAGCCAACTGAAGCCACAAATTTTTCTTATGCCGAGAACTTTCTGCATCCGTTTTCTTACACTCTATAACGTTTGTATACTTAACAACTACAACAACGTCGATTCTTCAAATGCACTGAAATTTGGAGTACGCTTGTTTTCTTTATCTACCATCTTTTCACTTCAAAGAGAACACACAAAATGATATTTAACGCCAAACACGCTTTTGATCATTGACTGTCATTGATTAACGATTTCACAGTATACAAAAACTGTGACGATTTTTCAAGTTAGTACCAACAATATTGATAAAAATGCTCGAATGTTACTAGAGATTCGGATAACCAACATAAAAATATCAATTTGACTGTGGTTCAACTGATCACAACACGAACACCTTTCGTACAACGATTGATTGATTTGACTATGGTCAACATGTGAACCTGGTTCAGTTGATCAATTGGTTAACTACGTTACATACAACTGGCCCTTAGTGGTCTGTACTTGTAAACATACAAACTCAATTGAATTTTCAGGATGCTTTTCTAGATGCATTAAATAGATTTCATTTCAAGATAAAAAATAAAAAATGCCTCTCGGATACCATTGCTAACCCCCAAAACACGCATATATTATAACATTGACGGTAAATTTTTGGTAGTGAAATTGTCTGCGGAAAAATAAAAAGGAAATTAGTAGATTCGATTTTTTTATACTCTTTCCAATTATAAAGAGCAATTTTGAAAAAATCTCTATACAGTGTGTTGTTCTCAGGAAAGACGAGTTATTGCGGGTTATTACGTGTACCAAATTTCAAAATAATCTACAGGGTAACTCGGAAGTTATGAGGTGGGAAAGAAATAGGATACATTTATGAAACACCTCGTATCTCGGTTATAAAGTGCAGAAGACACATTGAGGGCCGGTTTTACAAGAGAGATTTATACTAGGTATATTTATTCTGGGAATAAAGTTATACCAGAATTTATACCTAGTTTAAAACTAGTTGGTTTTACGATGCTTTTTACACCGGTATAGCAATTCTTGGGAGTAAAAAAGCATCGTAAAACCAACTAGTTTTATTCTAGGTATAAATTCTTTATTCTCACAATAACTATACCTAGTATAAATCTCTCTTGTAAAACGGGCCCTGAATATAGGTTTTTGGAAGCACCAATGTGATCCCCATCTACAGTTGAAGTTAGGCCTTTCCCAATGAAACACCCTGTGTCGATGGCAGATCTGGTCAAGTCCTTTCCAAAACAATATTTATTCAGCACTTTCATAACTGTCTGCCACAATGTTAAACGCGTGATGTATGTATTTATTTTGAGGTGACATTCACTGAGACCTAAAAGATCTATTGTGCCTCCTTACTTCTACTCAGTTTCTGAGGAGAGTCTCAGAAACTAGTAGTTCCTTTAGGGCCGGTTTTACAAGAGAGATTTATACCAGGTATAGTTATTCTGGGAATAATGTTATACCAGAATTTATACCTAGTTTAAAACTAGTTGGTTTTACGATGGTTTTTTACACCGGTATAGCAATTCTCACTCCCAGAATTGCTATACCGGTGTAAAAAAGCATCGTAAAACCAACTAGTTTTATTCTAAGTATAAATTCTGGTATAACTTTATTCCCAGAATAACTATACCTAGTATAAATATCTCTTGTAAAACCGGCCCTTAGTCCTATTTCCCGAAGAAATAAACGCGTGATAATGGTCTGCCATTATTATTTTCCGATAATAAAATTATATTTTCAAATTTCCAAACGGCAGACGTGGTCAGATGGATTTAAAATTCGCCAAAAATCAATACCTGTCTCACCTGAGCGCCTGCCGAGTCTACCACTCTGGGCTTAGGACTCCTCATCTCATGTATGGTAAGTATGGGGGCCTCAATGTACAAAAATCCAGGTCTGGTCAAATACATACAGGTAGCTTTTCACTAGCTCTTAGACTATATGTATTATTGCACCACAAAAATACCAACAGAAAATTGTAGACATAAAATACATGCAACTGGAATGTAAGCTTATATTTCATGTAATATACTCAGCTTCCAGATGATACATCTCAAAAACAAATGTGAAAAGTTCCCTCAAAGTACTTTTTATACCAAACAAATTATACATTTTTGCCAGTTTTTGAGGAGGAAAAGTTGTAGTATCAATTAAGACTTCTTAAATTAATTAAATTTGTGGTCAATTGAAATAATCGGTTTGTTTCAAAGTTAAATACTATTTTTTTTTAAATGTATCCCAAGTCTACAACAACAATGTTGTCATCCTTGCGAGAATGCTAACAATATTAAGTTTTGAAATTAGATTATATAACTAATTATTTACGCGGAATGAAAATTAACCCAATTAATAGGGGACTGGCATCATCAGTACCGATTATTAATCAATTTCTACATTTTGAAGTATTACTAGGTTTCAAAATGCAGCTAACTGGTTCCATAAAAACAGGAACATTTTTGTAATATGGAAAAATAATGGTTTATATCAGAAGGTAGCCTTGATGTTTTTGATGCACAAAGTATCCCAGGTTAACATTGGTGGTATAGTTCTTTCCTGAAGCTTGGGTACCTATACAAATATAAAAGATTCTCTTTTAAAAATACTATTACCGAGCGAATTGATTATTTTGAAATTACATAATATAATAGCTAAAAATAATTGAAGGATAACCAAAATTAATATAATACTGATGGAACATTTATTTTCATTATTATTTTATATAATACAAGATCTAGCTATTAAATACCGAGACTGCGCGCGCAGAAGGTGCGCAGAGGAGTAGGGGGATCCCAATGCAGTGTTCAATAGCTGAGAATGTCTACTATTTCAGTACAAAAATACGCTTTCGTTGTGTAGTAGTATTTCTTCTAGAGATTAGAAACGAAAGTGTTTGGCACGCCATCGGGCTCAGGTAGGTCTGTATAATAGTATATTCTTCAAGGAGTGCAGAATGCTGCTATTATTCACGCGGAAGTATCCAAAACGAGCGAGCGCAGCGAGTTAGTTTTGGAAACATCCAAGTGAATAATAGCCATTCTACACAAGTAAAAGACTATACTTTCTCCACGACTTAAAAAAAAACAGCGAGGATCAAACCAAAGTCAACCATTTCTACCACTAGGCTATACAGAATATTTGTTTATAAAAATATAAAGAGCAAATATATACATAACTTATATTTTCAATCGAAACTTTTACATTCACCTATAAATGAAATTAATTTCGGGAGGCCCACATATTAAATCTTCACTATCGCTACTGTTGTCTATTTTTTTTTTCTCTATATAATACGTAAAATTATGATTATATAATTATTTTGACGTTCCAAACGACGCGCTGTCAGAAGCGATTTACGTTTTATAGGTATTTGACGTTTCAAAAGAGACGATTTGATTCATTCATTTTAGCGTGAATTCTGATAGTAATAGGATGTGATTGGCTAAAGAGAGTGAATTCTTTTTCATTTGTCAATGGTGTGAAGAATTTATATCATTATGCAGCTAAATATGTGAAAATAATTTTATTTTTTAGTCGTGGAGAAACATTTTTATACGAATATGTTAACAGTTGTCAAGTGGTCAAACGAATTTGTAGGCGAAACGAGAAGGCGTAGCAAGATGCGTAATGCTAGAGAACACAATCCTGATGACAAGAAAAAAACTTGATTTCGAAAATTGAATACTTTAAACTTAAAAATTACAGTACCTAATGAGAAATTTGAAAGTTGGAAACTGCACTACATCTACCAAAAATATGAATTTACGAAATGTTTTCCGTTCGTTCCACGTTCCACATACAATTTTATTTCGTTTACGGCAGTAATAACTTCGTGAACACTTCTACAGACGGTCATTTTTGTTTGTTTACGGATTACTGGACGTATATCTTGAAGAAGAGTTTCACAATGTTCTCTAATGATGTCCTCGATACTTTGGTTTGCGAATCTCGTCTCAAGACCATACTTTAATATTTCCTTGAGAAACAAGACGAGAATTTTAAAAGTCTCGAATCTCACATCTTGACAAACCTTTTATTAAGGAGCTACAAACCCTTATACCGCAATTGAATGTAGAAGACTGCCATTTGGATTCAAAATTAAAGCTTATTTCATTTCATTTAGACAGGAAGCACGAAAATGTTGCGTGACATGAGGAGAGGAGACGAGACGAGATTTTTCGTCGGCATCACTACTGTTCTCGATTGAGTCTTAACCTTTCCACAAATCACTAATCTGTCAGTGTGAAATAGTTCATTCTTTCCTGATCCCCATTCATCACAGGAGCATTTTCGTTGTCACTTTCAGAATCACTTGATCACATATCAACATTAAAATTATACGTTCACGGTAAGCACTTCGATATACTGAATCTCACGTAGCGTGTAAGATTGGTAAATTTTTTTCTCCACGACTAAATAATAACGCACAAAGTATTTTTACATATTTAGCTGCATAATGATATACATTCTTCACGCCAGTGAATAATGAAAAATAATTCACTCTCGTTAGCCAATCACATTCCATTATTATCAGAATTCACGCTAAAATTAATTAAAATTAATAAATCAAATCGTCTCTTTCAAAACGTCAAACACCTAATAACGCAAATCGCTTCTGACAGCGCGTCGTTTGAAACGTCAAAATAATTATATAATCATAATTTTACGTATTATATAACAAAAATGGACAACAATAGCGATAGTAAGGATAGTAAGGATGTAAGGGCTTCGATTAAAAATAGTTTTAAAAATAAATATGCTCTATAGCCTAGTGGTAGGAATGGTTGACTCTGGCGCGGACGATCAGGATTTGATCCTCATTGGAAGTTTTTTTTTAGTCTTGGAGAAAGTATAGTCTTTTCCTAATGTAGAATTGCTATTATTCACTTGGATATTTCCAAAATTCCTCGCTGCGCTCGCTCATCCGCGTGGATAATAGCCATCATTCTGCACTCGTTGAAGAATATACTATTACCATTTACTATTACCATTGTTATCAATTCTTCAACACAACTGTACAAGTGTGATCGTTATGTTATGGAAATAAACTACAACTGTACAGTGAGTTCAATAATTACAAGTGCTTCGCCAGTTACTACAAGTTACTTTGTGTTACAGAATATTTACACGTGTTGGACTTGTGTTATAGTCCCCAGGACGACCTGTCGCTCTTTCAACTTCGGAAACAGTGGTCAAAATCAATGAAATTGTGCGCGGATATCGTCGTATAAGCTTTCGTGCAATTGCTGAGACTGTAAACACCAATAAGGAAAGAGTCAAGAAAATTGTACATGACGAATTGAACGTGAAGGAAGTCTGTGCGAAGTAGGTCCCAAAAAATCTGACCACTGACCAAAAGCTCGTCCGTCAACAGATCTAGTCAGATTTTTTTTTGATGTTAGATGCAGAGCCTAAATTGATGGAAAGCATCATCACTTGCGATGAAACCTGAATATTCCAATGCGGTTTTGAAACTAAGCGGCAATTCATACATTGGAAAACTCCTGCATCCAAAAAAGATGTCGAAATTAAAATTCAAAGCCTTGTTAATCGTTTTTTGCTATTAACAGCATCGTAAAGACTTAATAGATTTCAGACTGTAAACCAATTTACTAATTTAAAGTTTTGGCAACACTGCGAGAGCGAGTTCGTGAAAAACGGCTGGAGTTATGGAAACACAAGTCGTGGATCTTGCAAACGGACAGGAGGCCAATTCTTGACATCAATCTCTATTGAGCGATTACGCAGCATAACGAGCAGTTGTTAGCGAAGTCTCTACTACTATTCTTGAAATGATTTGTCAGAGAACTTCGTTTAACGAAAGGAAAAATTTGTCTACCCTCTAAATAAAGCGTTTGCGCTTACCAACACTGTCAAATTATTCCAATTTTACAGAATTTAATAGAAAAAACGAATATTATTCTGTGTGGCAGGGAGGGAGAATATTGAATGGGAGCATTCGAGTGTTGTGTAATTTTCAGAACAAAATTTTTTTCATAAGCAGTCTCGTTATTGAATAACAACATTCCGTATACTGAAAAAAAAATTAAGGAATCATTCATAACAGAAATTAAAGCAATACATAATATTACCCTAAATAATTCAATAAGGTTTTGAATTATCCATTATTTAAATAACACAAAGATAGAAATTTTTCTTTACTATTGATTTTTTTCTTGCAATTTGACAAATTGTTAATTCAATTGTCACTGTATAAATATTAGACATTTGAAACATCTTTTGTATTTTTTGGATATACCTATACAGTAGGAGGAAGGAACTCTGGTCAGATGGAAGTGAAACATGTGCTATAATTGACTATGTGTTAAAAAGAAACA
>CAJUYI010002154.1:0-36037 GCA_910591695.1 Galerucella pusilla
TTATGTTTAATTACAATGTAGATTTTACAAAATAAAATTGTTTGATTTCATAACTTACTATGGATCTACATCAAGTAAAAGCCTCATCTATTCAATTTTTAAAACAGTTCTGCTCACTGAAGTATTCTGGACAGTTCATCTTCCAAAAGGGCCATTGGGCATATCATTTCATATTTGCATAAAGTTTGAATGGATCGTTAAACTTTGCGTTTTATCAACGATATGTTGGATAATTATTTTTGATAAACGAGAATGACTCGCCTTGAAAATAAAAAAATATATTCCGATTTAAAAAATTAGATATTAATTTCTCTAAGCTTCTTTGCCACTGGAAGTTACCAAACTAGTATTGGTGGCAATGTTAAATGTGTGGGAGTCGGAGTTGTTCGCTGTCAGCGTTGGGCGCGTGTGTTCAGTTCCAGCTACCAATTTGATATGAAAGCAGAGTTGTCAGTTTAGAATGTAGTATGTAATAAATAAAACTTATTTTGCATTTGACTTTCAACACGGGATAACCCCTTATTTAGTAGGAGAAAATCGAGATTGGTAATATTGAGTTTTGCAAAGTAAGTGAGATCAACACAAATAGGAATAACATGATATAGTTCAAGAGAAAATTTGGACAAATTACAATCTGCAATGAATAAGATCAATACACTGCTTTCGATTTAACAATTATTGGTATTTAACATTGTTGCCGACAAACATTGGTAATAACTTTAACAGATTTGGCACATTTAGCAACAGGAGTTAAAATATGGGGTACTACTTGTGTAAATCGTATGTCACGAATAGAATTTTCGTGATCTGTATATACAAAGACAGAAAAGCCTCTGATAGCCAGTCTCTTTCTCTCTCAGCGGAGTTCAGGCGTACATTCAACTTACACAGCACTCTATAGCATTGTTGCCTCTATCTGTAGTATCTCAATTGAGTAAAATGGGTTCACCGAAAATTCACAACCAACTCAAAAGTAGCAAATTTGATTAACGTGTAAATGATACAAGGTGAATTGTTTCACTAACAAAAGAAATTTGGGTTTTACGAGGGTTGCCTTTTATATTTTGCATACAGAGCTAGAGAAAGTAAATAGATAACTTTTGAACACTATTGTTTTTCTCAGTACGAAGAGAAATGCATTTTTGCATCCTTTGGAACCATTTCTTGATGCCAAGAATTTAATCGTAAAGCCCAAAAGTGTTTCTGTTCCAATTCGAAATTAATCGTTTAGTTGACTAGTGCTATCTGATTTTGTTTAACCCATTGTATAAAATCCAGTGGAAAGTAATATGGAAATAATTTTATTTCACCGAAAATCATACCTAAAATTGCGATAAAAAACAATATTTCCACATGAAAAGTTGGATTTTTCCACTATATGGCGAAGTTTTATGTGTGTCATAAAACTTGCTTCATCAAAAATGTTGAAATCGCGCAACTGCAAGCGCAACAAAATCGGTGATATGCACTTCCTGCATTTTATAAAATTGTCTGTACCGGTGCATAATGGATGCGATCAGTTTCAACAAAAATTAAATTTGTAGTTTCAAATTTCAGTCTATATTTTTACAGTAACGATGGCTGAGGTTTAAATCGATAGCGGCTTTATGCGTCATTTTTAAATATTCAAACTAGGTATTTGTCACTAATTGCAAAAGTACAGTTTTCGCGAGCACGAATAGAACGAAATTATACACTGCATTGGAATTGTTACTATTATACGTATTTATGACAATTATTCTTTTTAGTACAAAGGTTGTAATAATTCTTTAACGTTATAAGGCCGATATGTAGCAAATAACGGATGAGGTTGGATATTGTACTTAGGGTTGCCAGATTTTAAAATTAGGAAAGCGGGAGGATAATTTACACGCACAATCCGCTGATAAATAACTATGAGCATGTTTGATAGAATCAAAAACGAAAGCTTATTCTGCTCGTGCGGTCAAATCCATGTCTAAATCGTTTTTTAACAAAAATGCGTCAATTTTTTTTCCTTGTGAACCTTTCGTCGTACTTTTCTCGTGTTTTTCCGTTTTCATATGTTTAATTATATCGTTTTCTCCGCCGTGATTTATTGCTGTAAATTGTGAGTCGCAAATCGTACATTTAGCTTGAAAAATATCTTTGCCCCTAACAATCCAAGGATAATTTTTGCTCCTTTCATTATTAAATTTTACATTCCATTTAGTTTTTTGAACAAAAGGTTCAGCCCCGCTACCCCCAACCTCAACTTTCTCTTGATTTGGCTCAAATTCCGGAAAAGTATGTCCTTGTTTACCTTCATTTAGTTCACAATCATCTTCGTCAACGCTAATTTGCCCAACCCAATCAATCTCATCATCACTACTATCAGAAAGATACATAATGAACGTCAACAAAATAGTCAAATACCAAGGAGAATAAGAAAATAATTTTTCCTACGACCACTAAGGAAAGTGACATATATCGCACTGACTAGTTCTATGGAAAGTGACCTTTATTCATACGCGTACGGAAAAAAATCTTATCCGTACGTGTGCGGATAAAAAAGCTGTCAAATTGAATGTTGAAATGCTAGTCTTTTTACTCCGCAAATTAATATGTATATGTGAAATGCTTATTTCCTAAGTTGATTTGTCCATATAATAATATAATATAATCTATTTATTTCATTTAAAATTAAAAAAAAAAATACCGAGCCCGGACTCGAACCACCCTACTGCTTGTCAAAAATCGAGCCCACGGATGCCTAGACCGCTGGGCCATCCCACTGTTGTAGCTTATGGTTCTTGTCCAAGATACTAATAAGCGCTAAGGAAATATACACAACAGTTTATTTATTCTCCAAAATAAAATGTGTTTATATCGACATTTATGGACTTTCATGTTATTAAAACAATAAATATCCGTTTTCAATTATTTGAACAATGAATCCTTAAAATAGCTGGTTAATACTTTCAATCTCCTACAGGTAGGCAACAAGTTAAATATTAATTCTAACTTTTTTATAGGTACTTTTTTCCATTGCATAAAAATCACAATTTTCTGGGCCAATTTCAAAGGTAAGTAATCAAAACCATATAAAGTATTCACAAATACACATAAAATATGTAAAGCCTCTCACATCTACATAAAAAAGCAAGATTATACATGCCTAATTTGGTAAAAGTATATCGCGTGGTCGTAGGAAAAATAGTGTACATAACTTGTGCGAAAGTGATTTTTCACACTTGTGGGATTGTCTCACTCAGCTGCGTTCGTGAGACAATACTTTCCACTCGTGTGAAAAATGTCACTTTCCGCACACGTTACGTAATATACTATATTGCGTAGCGCAGCAAAATACAGGCAACACTGATCAATGTTATCATCACTGAGCAGATAGAATAAGCCGCGTCGCCTAAGCTTTGCGGGATTGCAGGGCGTGTTTGAGTTAGCGTTGCCGGATTGTTTAAAAAATGATAATTATTAAAATTTGAATTATTGTATTCTTTATTTGCCGAAATGCGGGAGGTTTGTGTATGGGCGCGGGAGGCGGGACTCCTAGGCTCAGCCGAGGATTATATCAATCGAATCTGTTATTTGCGTATCGGCCGTGTGTAGTTCAAAACTTTTCTTTAAGATTGAAGAAAAAATTTCGAATGAAAATATTCATCCACTGGCGCGAAATATTTGTTTTTGCGTTAATTCAAAATAACGAGAATTCCTTGTCATGTCTTCATGTTGAAGAATTAGGAACGTTTTTTTATTTATAATAAACCACCTGGATACCTCATTATAAGACAAAATTATGTAGATCTCATCCAAAAGTTCGCAGCGCTATAAAGGAAAAATAATGAAAGGGACAATTATGTCAAAGGGTTTTTTTTGTAACTAAATAACGCCCCACCCATTAAGATCATTGGATAAATTCTCAGCGTGGAATTTTTCTGACAAAATGTCTCAAGCTATCGCTAATATAACACATAAATAAATTATTCATCTTGGTTTTACTTAATTAAATTTATTTAATGAAAGAAAATGTAAGAGTGACGACTTGCTACAAGGCGGCTTTGAAGTCTGTAAGTGGTTTTTTCTTATTACTATATTTTAAACAACGCATTTTGACACTGTTTTGAATTGCTTAAGTATAATAATTATCAGGAAGGTATAGATAGTCCTTGACGACGGGTTGTAAGTCATTTTAATAATTTATGTCATATAAAGGGCGTATCTTATTTATTTATATTAATAGTACAATTACTAAAATTATTAACAAAATGTTTTCTCGTTTTTTCTCAATTTTTAATTAACTGTTCTGACTCCACAATTTCCCCATCTCTAACGAAGTTACTATTGAAGTACTGCAGGAGACTTCTGACTTCGTTATATTGTATGAAATTTTAACTTCCTTTTTATTGTTGACGCTCTCCGCTACATAACTTTCCGCAATAGTTGCAGACTCCAGTATTCGCTAATAAAATGACCGACGTTCTTCCAAGAGAATGTGCAGTATACTCCTTGAAGCTCTAAAGTACAGAGATTTAGCAATATCACTTTAAATTAAAGAATTCGAGTTTTTCATGGCAGGTTGGTTAAGGCACTTTATAATTCATCATGGAGCATCTTGTATAGTTTGGCAAGTTTATCTGAAGCTACGGGGCATTGGTAAGAGGCGAGGAAACATGGCGCATATCTGTCATAAACGTACAAATGGCGTACGGTACCTATTTTACCAAGTGAAACAGAAAATTCAAAGGTCACTGACAATACCAAGCCACTGGATAAATCAATATCAGTCAATTGAGGAAGTGAGAGGGAAGAACACGCGCACGCGCTTGCCAATAAAAAGTAAGCTGGTCAGGCCTTTCGATAAAAATCACCAATTATGTAATTCGGAGGGTGTGGAATTATGGTTTTCGTACAACGCTGCCAGAGCTTGAAGAAGCCCTAACAAATTTGGAAAAGTGTTCTCTTTTAATATTCATAAATTGAAAAAATAATGTTAATAGAAAAAATCCAAGAAAACAAGCACATTAAAGAATTAACGTTTAATTATATTGTTAATAATAAAAAGTCCCTTTTCTAATTATTATCATTACATACTTATAGCACTTTAGCTTTTTCATAGTTAAACGTGGCAATATCGAATGTTTTCGACTGCATTCCTTTCACGACTTCAGATAAACTTGCCAAAGTATAACAGTGTCATTTTGAACTGTTTTGAAATAACAGACCTTCTAATCGTCACTTTTTCACAGAGTTTACTAGAACGGCACGTTCCAGCAATTCCTATTATCATTATCAACCTTCATAATTGAATATATACCATCGGTGGCTTCAAACAGGAATTTATTAACATCTCACTTGTCAAACACATTTTTAAAAATGCTCGAAGTTCAGGATACTTTTTTGGCATTGTGGTAAGCACTGCTAGATCAGCCATAGCTACAAAACATACACGTACTGGACAGACATACCGGGGCTCTCTCTCTCAAAGGCGTTAATATACATTCCAGATCCTGGAATGGAGCAGAACAAACCTACGCATTCTGTGTGGACCAAACTGTCGACTGAATTACCACCTAAAGAAGATTAGTCTGTCGGTTCTGTAATTTGGAGAACGAAACTGCGGAGCACATACTATAGGCTCATGTCCAGCCTTGGGCAGGGTAAGATATAATATATTCGGTTTTAGTACCTTAGAGCCGACCGACTTCAAAAAAGTATCACCAAATACAACCATGGACTTCGTCAAAAACACAGTAGATCTAACAACGAAGGTTGCTGTGGATATGGCGAGAAGGTCCCACTCACATACATCTCAACCTAACCGAACTTAGGATACTTGCAAATACCTATCTACGTTTTCCCCTATGAAAATGGTGGACTCCAGCATCACACCATTAGCTTAATAGAGACTTTTATATAGCACGGTTTCTGAAACTGTGATAGTAGTCTTTGTTGGGCACTATTTATTGAAGGATTGATACGTTATTACGTTGCTTTATACCTCTTCCTTGATTTATCTGGCAGCAGCGACAGACAAGCGATATTTACTGATTCTTCTATATCCATTTAGTTATATAAATCAATAATTCCAATCCTTTATTTAAAGGACTAGTTACCTAAGATCATAACTCAGTTGGATAGTGTTCAAACCAGCATTATTGTGTTATATTGGAGAAACTTTCAAGAAAATATTATATGTAGTCTCTACTGAGTACTGCATTGCATTTTGGCAATTTTATAGTTGTCTTTTTCTATTAAGTTTCTGTTTATATACAGGGTGGGGCAATCTTCTGACATCGGAGGATTACATCGTTGTGGTGATAGATAGAACTTTATAGTTTTGTGTAAGCTAATACAGTTACTGAGAGCACATTTTGAAGATACTTTCGATTCTACAGGGTGTTCCAAAACCACGTAGCAGTACAAACTTACATTTTTTTAAATGGAACGTACTATATTTTGTTTAAGAATCGAAAAGATCTCACCGAGAGCATTACAAAAATATAGCACTCTAATATATTATAAGGGTGTTTTACAAAGATATGGCCAATTATTAGCAAATTTTGTAAAACACCCTTATAATATATTAGAGTGCTATATTTTTGTAATGCTCTCGGTGAGATCTTTTCGATTCTTGAACAAAATATAGTACGTTCTATTTAAAAAAATGTAAGTTTGTGCTGCTACGTGGTTTTGGAACACCCTGTAGAATCGAAAGTATTTTCAAAATATGCCCTCAGTAACTGTATTAGCTCACACAAAACTATGAAGTTCTATCTCTCACCACAACAATGTAATCCTCCGATTTCAGAAGATTGCCCCACCCTGTATAACATTCTTGTCTAATTTTTTGTAATTTTATATGTTGTAGCATGTTGACGACGATATCTTTTTTGCGTACATCAGGATTTTCTATTCTAATAAATTGTCTATTCCTCTCATTAAATGAAAGATATATTCATGTTAAAGTAATTTAGACATTAGATAGAGAGTTAGTTTTCTCTCATGGCTCGTTAATTAAAGTAAAATGGGAGTATTAAATAGAATATGGCTCTTTGGAACCACAAATTTAATGGCAAAAGCTGAGGACAATGTGTGGTTGAATATAATATCATAAAGTAATTGAATGCATCGTAATATGAATCACCGTTACATTTATAAATCCATTATACAGTATGATTAAATGTAAACATAATATATATTTATATAGAAACAAGTACAAATTTCTCTCCAATAGCTGGAACTGAGAAATAGGAATGATTATTGGAATATTGGAATTCCAAGAACTATAATAGAGCAATCACTCTAGTAATAAAAAATCAGTGAGTGTAGTACACTTGAAAAAATGGAAAGAGCTGCACAGAAGTAAGGAAAAACTAGATATGGGAAAATATTGTTTTGGGTTGGGAAAGACGTTTTTGTTCGGATGATTGTTTTAGTTTAAAGTTTGGAGCGATGTACGAACTAAACAATATCATTTACACAATAAAGGGAAGTCAAGAATTTTATGACAAATTAAATGGAATGTAAAAAATGTGTATATAGGTTATGGTGTTTACCTGCCTGCCGATGGAATTCTCAGATGCATTCAGAAAAAGTTGTTATTGGTTATCGTCCCGGGACCGATCTCTCATCGTTTTTGTTTTCTGAACGCGTCCATTATAATTTTTGGTGACAACAGCTGGCAACTTTTGCTGCGGTGTTATTTAGTTGAAATAATACCCTTCTTGGTGTGCGTCATCGATTGTTAATGTCTTTCTAACACATTACGTAGGAAGAAATGGAAAAAAAGGCAGGTCTGTGATTAATCATAATCAAAATATCACAATAATGAACCGTTTAAATGTATTACAAACGTTAACCCTAATCTTTGACTTACAAAAATTTGATTGGTTGATGTTTAGATTACGCTCAAGCTCCACCTATCAATCGAGAGTTTGAAATAGTATGAAGGCGTTACATTCGTAGCGCAATAAGTCTTACGTCTTTTTCTACTGTCACACTGACAGTTCTTGACAGGTCTGTATTTTGTTGTTTACGGTCAATTATTATTTATGGAAAGTGAATATTAATCTTATTGTTTTATTTATATGAATAATACAAAAATATGCATGAATACACGGAAAAACATCAGTATTTTGAAAGTTCTCAAGTATTTTCAGTTAGAAAAAGAAGCTGGTGATTATTAATTGCATAGCTTTTTCGAATTTGGCTAAATACAATCCTGATGATCTTATTTATCAAATTTAAGGTTAGCTATATGTCAAAATAACAAATAAAATAAACGACATGCCGAAAACCCGGATATACGTCACAATCGATGACGCACACCAAGAAGGGTATTATTTTAACTATACAATTTCTCCATTTACCTAGAAACCATTTGTAATTTTCTAAATAGCGAGGAAATTAAGACGAGGTGAATAGTCTGACACTGATTATTTTTTGACGTTTCTTGAAGCCAATAGATACTATCAGTTTCAATAATGTGCATTCCTTTTATCCAATCAACACACTATTATACTGAGAATATTCACATATGTCTATTGTCTTTAAAATAATTCTACCTATAGAGAATCATTGATAAAGGTGTCTGTATAAAACGCTTTAAGAATGATGACCCATAATTCTGAATATCTTATTCAAAAATGAACCACCTTTATACGGACCATTTGAAGAATACATTAATACATTTAGTAATTGATCGTTCCAATTTATGCACCGACACAGCCCACCATCTGTTTTATTTTATGAAATTTCACCGGAAATATAATGCAGTGTCCAACTTCCGTTTCGTTTCTTTTTACCCAGAAACTAACACCGACGATCTCACCAACTAATAAAATGCCCATTTTGTGTTTCCGTACTCATAAATATATTTTTTTTATCTACATGAATATTTTTTCTGGGAAACTTTTTCTGTTGAACCTACAAATATGACACTTATTATTTAAATACGTTAGCACTTTCTATGTTGTCAGCAGTGACTACTGTTTTAACTGCCATCTGAAGTTTGGCCGCAGGAACTATAAAATTCAGCGGGAATTTTAAATATCAAGTTGATGGAGAATTTTATCATTTTAAAAAATAAATCGACTGATGTTTACCTAAAGAGCACAAAATTCAGCTGCTTATAAAAATATATAAATTATAAATATTTCGCCAGATCTTGCATCAGAGCTGAACATAAGAGAATATTTGGCAATCTCTTGTTGATGC
Organism: Galerucella pusilla; assembly: GCA_910591695.1. Taxonomy (NCBI): domain Eukaryota; kingdom Metazoa; phylum Arthropoda; class Insecta; order Coleoptera; family Chrysomelidae; genus Galerucella; species Galerucella pusilla. The sequence goes on from CAJUYI010002154.1 coordinate 9,193, forward strand.
AAGATTTCGTAAAATAGTATCAGTTATAATTTATATGTTTTCATGAAAGCTGCATTTTGTGTTCTTTTGGTAAAAAGTCAATTTATTTCTTAAAACTTTTGCAGCAGAGTAAGAGTTAAAGCAACATAATGGAACATTTTTGCAGAAGGTAAAGTTTGCAATATATAATTTGTGTGTCTAGGAAAAAGTATATGGTGAACGACGAATACTTTAAATAAAAAGACTTTGGGAAATTAAATATTTATTTAGCGATAATAACAACATTTTTAACACACATACCTATACATAACACACAACATACTATATACCTAACTAGATTATTTCCCAATACTATGCTATTTTCATTCCTAAAATATAAGTATTTTGTGTTATTTTTATCCATGTGGTCTAGCATCTAGTTCTAAACAATTCAACAAGGAGGGCTACGTATGAAGTGCCTATACTCATTTCTATAGTGTCTTTTCCTTTGAAAGCGTTTTTTTAGAACAAAATTTGATATAGCTGCTTCCATTATTGGATCAACAAATGTTGAATCCTTGTTAGTATTCATGAATTTTGGAAATTCCATATCATCTCTTCTTGAAATAGTATTAGGTTACTTTATACACCATAAAAGGAGAATCCTAATTATTAATTAACCTATAAACTTGCACCTAATATTAAATTTAGGTAATTACCTGGAATGAATAAAGTGAGAACAGCTTTTCTTTTCAGCCTCTTTTTCCTGGTACTTTACAGTCATCACTGAAGTGTCTAACACAAATTTGGTATATTTGTTTTGAAGGCATGCAGTGTAACTTCACATTATCAATATTTTTCAGCCAGGAGTCAAATACTTCAGGGCACTCATTTTGTCTCAGCAAACCGGAACACAACAAAGTTTTTTACGTGGTTTGTTTATTCTGCCTTCCATTTCGACATCTTGACATTACGATTGTTGATGATCACTGCCCTCTGCAGTTTGGCCGCATCGTAACTTAAAACATTCTCTCCAATCCCAGTTACAATTCTAGGTTGAAAGGTTATCACTCAATGCTCCTCCAAGGCATGTGTAATCATAAACAAGAATTTATTGATATATATTTTGGATGGCCAGGTGTATATTGTATTCCCCTTGATAATAAATAAATTGGGAATTATATTTGTACTTCAAAATTCGGTTGATTTTTGTAATTATTAGTGTTATTGAAGACGGAGCTGAAAATCCTTTATGTTTTACCGGGACTCGTATCTGTTTTCTTTATAATCTGTGGTATCAATTTGATAAATATCGCCTTCAACTAATTTACAAACAACACAAAATGGAGACTAACCTGACTAACATACAATGTCAATAAACTGTCAACAAAGTAGTTGGTTCGCAAATTCAGTACTAATCTATTCGCTGTGTGTCGACCGTTGGAGGGGATAGGCGAAACTATCCCAGCGCGCGCAGTGGTGAATTTCCGCAATTCGGTCGGAGGCTGATGTGGTATATTGTATGTGAATGAAGGGAAAAATGGGGCACGACAGTTGTTGTGTTGTTAATTGGAAAAATACAGGATGAAATAACAGTGATGTGAAGTATTACAAGTTTCCTATAGCGCAACTAAAGTTGGTACAAAGGAAAAAGTGGATTGTAGCTGTAAAAAGAGTAAAGTGAGAGTCTTAACCTCACTTCAAATTACAGTGAACACTGATACAGTATTCTTTACGTCATGTTTTCTCCATCAATTTTATGTAGTTTGTTTATTTTTTCATAAATACATTTATTGTAAATCATCAGATAAATCATCAAGAACATTTTTGTGCAATCGATACACATAAAGAAGCTGCTCATGTCACTTGGAATGTCAAATGGAATAATCGATTTTCATTAATGATTTTAGGCAACGTTTATCTCCGTTGATTCTAACCTACAAAGCTATACTTAACATAAAAAAATACATTTTAAAAACGATTACTTACTCAGTCGCTTATAAAATACTGAACATTATGTCATTAGGCACTTATATTCTCAAATTATTTACATTGTAAAAGTTAAAAGGCTCCCTATCTTCATAATAATTGTTGCTTCCATAAGCTTTACGTGTAAATGCCTCCGACGTAACTTGCGTTTTTAAGCCGCGAGGGGGCGACAGTAGGTACGCACATAGCGAATAATCCAACGAATTCATCAATTGACGTCAATGACAATGTGATGACAATTTTTTTATTATTGATCTGTCAGGAGTACTTTGTAACGTCAAAACCTTCATTCGAGCAATATATAACAATTTCAATTTCATAAATGAAAATGGAAAGTACAGTTGGTATTGTTTGAGATATTAATATTTCGATTTTTCAAATCGGAGGAAATTGTATTTAAATTAATAAATCTTAGTTATTTTTTTCTCATTTCCATGACAACGCAAGGTATACGTAGCATCACGAATTCAACCATTTTACATTATTAGTTCTTACTTCCATTTCTTGTTGTAGTAGTAATAGATACCAGTATTTAGAATTTCAAAGTGCACCAATAAAAAAATAGCATAAAGTATTCGTGGATAGCTGATCTCTAAAACACTTGCACGTGTTTTAAAGACCTTAATATCCACTTATACTTTAATATACTAATTACATTTACTGTAAATATTTTTTGTGTACAGCATGAAATATAAATAAATATTTTCATGGAAATTCCAATTTTACCAGCCATAATACTTTCCCAACGTAGCCATGAATTATCCACAGTCTGAAAATTCCAAGTCATTTTCAAAGTGCACCAACCCTGAAAACTTATATTGATTTCTCTTCGTCTAGACTATTATGAATGCTAGTTGTAAATCGCCGGAGACAGACGCTGCACCAACAAGTTATTCAACTAGGTAAATTACCATCAATAGATCATAGTGTAGTGCCCTGAAGGTCAATGTCCCTTACATTAAATTCCCACAAAGACAAATATAGTGAGAATAAAAATTAATTATTAGTTATTTTCAAACTGTACGAATTAATAATACAAGGTGAGTCATGAGGAACTTTAAATACTTTTAGCATAATTATGCAGAGTGTGAACTCCTCTTCTTTATGAATATATAGAGAGATTTGTGAAATTGACCATACATCTTGATTGGCTATAGTGCTTACACTACTATCAACTATTCGACTGGTTTTAGCCAACCTTTTAGATGCAGTATTTGAGACACCTATACTGTCCCAACAAGCAGCAAGCACAGAACAGGAGTGGTCTAACTTACAATGCACCAGGTGGTGTGTAGCCGATAGGTCGAAGGAGCTAGACAAAGAGGGTTGGTCCTCTACTGGTGAGTTCTCTGCCACTCCTAGCTCTGTCTGTTAATTATTTCTATTGTGTTACAGAAAACTCTGAAGAAGTCTGTGAAGATGACGATAAAAGATGATGAAGACGACTACGAATAGGTCTATGAAGAAGACCATGAATAAGAGAGATCTGAAATACGAGACTCCCATGATGGTCAATAAGATAGAAGAGCGGGTACTTACCAGGGATGGAGTGTGATCCCAATGTTTTGAAGAACACAACCAAATAAAGTGTGGTACCTAATGATGTAAAACTATTCTTAACTATTTCTGAAGTGAATGGTATCAGAGCAATATACACAAGGTGAGTGGTGGATCTCTTTCACATTCGTAAAAACTATTTATCCTAATAAAATTGAATGATTAACTTTAAAAGCTATCTTCAATATAATCAATGTTGAATTTGAACATGAAAAAAGTCTGTGCGAAGTTGGCAAAAAAAATTTGACCCCTTACCAAAACAGATTTTCTTTAGAAGTTAGAGAAAAATCATTTACTTGATATTTCATTACGTTATTGAAACTAAGCGGCAATCCGTGCATTGGAACTGCTGCATCTTGCAAAACTGAAAAGAGCAAGGATGAAATTGAAATTCAACGCCATGCTAATATTATTTTTCCGGCATCGTGATGACACAATAGCCTCCGGAGATTCAATTGTAAATCAACTTACTATTTTCAGCCGTGGAAAAACAAGTCGTGGATCTTGGACCAGGACAACGCTCCTGACCATAACGCACTGTCTGTGCAGTGTTATTATTTAGCACTCTATGGCATTTCTCTCTTTCCGAAGATCGATTCTGCCTTTTTTTTCTCAGGAGCCGTCCCTTCGCCGGTACCACCTCAGCCTCCTGGACTTATTGTGGATACCCCTATTAGCTCATACAGGTTCTTTGCTGGTTGGTTGTAGGAGTCTTCTGGAGTCATTTGGGGTCTACCATACAGTTTCTGCCTTCTGTGGTCCAGCGACACACAGTTGCATAGTATATGCAGAGCTGTTTCGGTATCCTTTTTGCATCTTTTGCATGTAAGGTCTCCTTTTTGCATCTTCTGCATGTAAGGTCTCCGTTGTACAGCCCTGTTTTGTTTAGGTGCTCCTTTGTGGGAAAATGTCCCGTAAGTAACGTAAGTAACGTAAGTAACGGGGCCGTTATGGTGCGTAGTTTGTTCCTGCTCATTGAGAGCAGTTCTTTCGCCACTTTTTCTGATGGTTCTTTCATGAATTTCTTCCCATGTATTTGCCTGGTCGTATTCTTCCAGTGTTTATTGTGTTGTTCTTTCAAAAACCCTTTTAACCATGACCTCGTTAAGCATCTGGGGATGCTCACAGCAGGTTCGGGTCCGTTCATCAGAGTTGACGATCCTACTCTTGCGGGTTCGTCAGCTTTTTCATTGCCTGCGATTCCTTTATGACCTGGGACCCACTCCAGTGTTACACTGTTCCGAGTCGCCAGTCTTCTAAGTTCTTCGCCGCATTCCCATACTAGCCGAGATGTCACCCTATAGCTCTGAAGTGCTTTAAGGGCGGCTTGACTGTCACTGTAGATCCTGATCTGCCTGTTGTTGTAGGCTCTCATATTATTAGCCCTTGTACATTCAAGTATTGCATAGACCTCTGCTTGAAATACAGAAGCGTATTTGCCAAGCGGGACGATCCCTTCATATTTGCTCGTCTTGATGTATAAGCCCGCTCCGGTGCCGAGTTCATTTTTTGATCCGTCTGTATACCAGATCAGTTCATTCGTTCTACTAAGTGGTGGTGCGTTCTCTTCCTCAAGCTCCTTTCGATCTTTGATGACAATCTCGAAGTTCTTGCGAAAGATATATTTGGTGGTCACGTGGTCTATTGGCATTTTGAAAATGTCATCATCCACATGCCTTCGAGTCTGCCTTAGAAGGAACCCGTTTCGGCTTGTATATACTCTTACAAAAGAGGATTTCCATCATTTCTTTTAATAATGGAGAAAACAAATAGATCAGTGTGTGGCGGTTGTAGGAGAGTACATTGAAATGGAGTAATCGAAGCTCTTTCTGAAAATTAGTAATTTAAATACCTAATTAAGGTTAGTAAGAAATAAAATAAGAGAAATGGAGGAACGTGATTTATTAATTTACTTGCAGAATTATATGAAATTATGCAAATTTTAAAATGTAATAATCTTGAAACTAAATTTTCTGATACTGTAATTATGTATAAAAAGCGACTGTATTGAAAGAGTAACCATTTAAGGTGATTGAGGTTAAAAAAAGTAAAAAATCAAATGGAAATATGTCTTGCAATATAAATATGCAACAATGAATTTGATTTAAAAGTAACATGTATGTGTGTGTGTGGTTATGCACGAACTACCGAAGAACTATAATTGAAGTGTATTCGATAAATTTATAATAAAAATCATGTGTACCTACTACAGTTTGACAAACTTATCTGAAGCTACAGAAGAAATGCGGCTGAAAACACTCGATATTGTCTGAGTTAGTGCTGAGTATGTATTATTACAAATGGAACTCTTTGCAACGGTCTCCAAAAACAATGCTAGATCAACACGGTGAATTTTTAATTTGTGCTTAAAAATTACAAAATTTTTGGAGTCTGTCGAAAATGATATCGTTGTCAGAAGCTTAAGGTCTGGTCTACAATTTTCGGCAATCGCATTATTGATCCCTAGGGGAAATTTATACTGTTCTTAGTTAAATTGCCCAGGTCATCAGATAACGAATGGAATATTTAATTAAATAAGGTTTGACATAGATGTGATAATTTAACAAGGCGATGCCTCACCACAATCACGAGCAGTACAGGATTATCTCAACCGAAACCTTGGAATAATCATCAATACGGAGATGGAATCTTGCATAAATACACAAAGAAAACGATAACATTTGAGAAGAGCTTGTGGAAGTTTATTGTGGTATGGTACAATCTTGTTGTAGGGAGTTCTCGTGTTTCCCCAACATTAGAAAATATATTATATGGCCAATAGCTGCTGTAGAAGAGATCGCCAGTGGCGGACTATTTGAAATTATTTTAAAAAGGATCAAATTCACTAATATCTATCTTTATTATTATCATACATCCTTTTTTTTTATTTAATATGTGAATACCATTTTTCTAAACTTCACTTGACTGTTGTTGCGTTTCATTTCAATTCTTTTAAGGAGGTCGTGAATGGTCGTATTTAGATTATTGCCGTCAAAAGCGGAGACGTAATTTGAGACAAATCATAATAGAAATTAAAAAATTTCAGCTACACGAAAGGTGTGAATCGACCAACTTATCTTGGGCCTTTGATAACTGATGCTCAAAAGCATAACCCGTGGCTGAGCGTATGGAAGAGAGGAGCACCTCAGTTTAATCCCTTTCAAAGGGACGAATTTTTGAAATTTAAGGAAATTCTGATATTTAATGGAAACAAGGTCAGAAATAAAAAGTTACTTTATTTTAATGTTCTGGCATGGTATATACTAGTTCTAGAGGTTTTCCATTCTTAATGCAATCTGAAATTAGTTTTTTTTGTATAAAATGAATAAGTTACTCCGTCTATTTGAAAATTAGTTTTTCATGCTGTTTTCTTATAATTCAGGGCGATTTGCACATATTTCCTGTTGTTAAACTGAAAAAAATTAAAGAAAATACACTTTTTATGAATCACCCTGTAGTTCATAATTCGATCCGTCCTAATTATTAATTCATTTTGATGTGTAATTAGCTTAAAATAGTAGATAAGCAGAAAAAATTTCATATTCTTACTACAACTAGTTTTTTAGAAACAGGGTTTGAGAGTAGAGCAAAATAGGCATAGTGAACGAAATTATGATCATTAAAATGTTTTGTTGGGTACAAACAATTTGCCAATTGCGTTTCCAAAACATTTTTGAAGTGTGAAGTACGTTGGAACCGTTGTCACAAAAAAAAAGGAATTTTTCTACTTCAACACACTGTATATCGGAAACTAGTCATGCTAGGAACGCTTCTTTGCTATAAGAAGAGCACGGGTCCTTTATATTTATTCTGATATGCAGGAAAGTAACTTAAAATGACGTTTCTATCGTAATTAATACTTTTTGTCAGTGTACATTAAAGTTTATTACGTATTTATAATCCACCATTAAATTTTCCGAGAAATGAAGCCTCAGGTGTTTCATTAATAAATACATTCCCAGAGGATATTCCATAATAAGGACTGGTTGGGATGTAAGAAAATTTAAGGATAACAATAACCTTATTTCATTATCGATAGAATTGATTGAAAATTTCGGTCTTTCATTAAATCTACCACAATTAATTATAGGATTTTAGTTTATTTTATAAGGAAACTTAGAATTGAATAGAAATTATGTTGAGCTCTAACAAAAATAGGAAAAAATTCACTGTTCAATAGTTGATGCTTCAATATACCATCCTTTAGGAGTAAAAGTTGTGTCTAAATAGTTATTTATGAATCATGTCAAGAAATTTTTTTTCTCAAATTCACTTCCACAATCCAAGGGAGTTTCACACAACCAGTTAAAATTTCGTATACATCTGTCGAGTAACAAGACAAAGGATGAGTTTGTCATATCGGTTTACATGAGTGGTGCTTCCTAATGAAAAGGCAAGAGATCTTAATATGTCCACTAGCACGTAACTTGCAAGATTTATTGCGAAACCGACTCGTGGAGGAGTATACAGTTGTCTCAATGAATATATATTGGGGTAGCATTCACTGAGACCTAAAGATCTCTATTGTGGTACCTTACTTCTACTCAGTCTCAGGAATTTTAGGTCATCTGCAGGCTTTAGTTCAGGTTAGTGATCCTCTTCAGAACTTACTTCCTTTACCCTCCACTATTTTCAGGTGCCCTTTCAGGCGACAATGCCCTCCTTAACAGACTGGTGCCGCTTCGTTCTGTTCCCAACTGGTTGTAGTATATTTGATTTCCTAAGACTATCCGACATGATGATAATCCTTCTATATTCTCCTATATTCTTTATCAATATTGAACAAGGCACACATTCCTTTGGCGTAAAAGATACTTAGGGTTTTTTTCCCAAGTTTTCAGAGATTTGATTCCTGGACCGTACATTATTATCCCAGTTCCTTCTATTGTTTGTGAACCGTCGGTATTCCCATTGAATGGCATCCTTACCAAGTCTAATATTTGGATCCCATTTCTCCTTGCTGTTTAATTTGTATCGAGTTATATTGGAAAGTCATATCTTCTGTATCTGTATCTGTATAGTAGGGAGGGTGAGTGTAGGCTCACAGCACTTAGGCCACATGTGACCCATTGTACATCCTCCCGAGGAGTTGTCCTCCAAGATCATCGTCCATCCTGTCCTTCTCAGGAAGGTGAAAAGGTCACTAGGAGACATCTCCTTTATATCGGCAGGTGTAGGCCAAGACTCACCGTACATACACTCTCTTATTGACGATAACTCCGGTCACTCGCATAAGACATTCCTGGCAGTTTCATCTTCCTGTTCACACATCCTGCATAGAGGTGTGTCCACTAGCCCCATAGTATGGAGGTGTTTCCTTAGTTGACAGTGGTCAGTCAGAAATCCTACTGTTAAACGTAGGTTTTTCCTGGTCATCGCCAAATATTTCTTCGGCGCCAGCTTCCCAGGGTCGCCCAGGGTGATCCTGGCAAGACTCCGTCCTTTATTTCCATCCCATCTCTTAAGGGATTGATCATGGGTGTAACTGGGTCCTAGAATTTTCAGTCCAGTGGCTTTCCTGGCTAAAGAATCGGCAATGCGATTTCCTTTACTCCTGTCGTGCCCTTTAACCCACCTCAGGATAATATTGTTATCTGCCGAGGTGTTAGCTAAATCTTGGTGGCACTCTAGTACTAGCCTCGATATAACACGTTGTCTGTTCAAGGCTAATAGGGCTTGTCTACTATCAGTGCAGATTGTTATGTTTTTGCCAGAATTTTCTTTTCTGGTTAGTTCTTTTGTGGAAATTGAGATACCAGCCAGTTCTGTTTGAACCACGCTGGTATTGTTTCCCGTTCCCCACTTAATCCTTAGGTTTAGTGCTTTCGAGTAAACTTCACATCCTGAGCCTTCTTTCATTTTTGAACCATAAGGTCTTTCTCTCGTCGTCAATAGGCTCTAGTTCTACTACCCCACGCAATGGCTCCATAAGTGGTTATTGATCTCACTATGATAGTGAACTTCCAGCTCCGGGTTTTGGCTACAGCCCCCATTTTTCTCTATTAGGTTCGTGCGCATCATTGGAGTCATTTTTACTGTTTGTTCCACAGTAGTTTACTATCTTAAGAGTTAAGCATAGATATTTGACTCATTTCCTCCATTAAACCTCGCTCTCATTAAGTTCAATGGGAGCGATGGTTTTGATGGAGGCGATGTTGAGTATCACTCACCCACACCAGCGTTTTGTATAGTTCAGACCCCTTCGTACGATGTAACAAAGGGTATTCTCCCTGGCTGTTATGACAATGTCATCCTCAGCAGGATATTCCTATGTTAGTCAAACCATACAGGAGTTTGTCAACACATTGACGGAGATGCTACTTCTCTCTGTGGACATTTTCTGGTTGTGCTGATGGAGTCCACTCGTCCTCGTCTTTGCTATTCTAGTGGTGAGCAGTTCTGACATCCATCCATTCACCACTTACATAAATGACTTTTCCAATTGTAATTTAAAAAGCAAACGCATTTGATTTTCGTCATTCTATGTATTGGAATGCCGGGCCAGATACAAAAAAAATAGAAATACTCGTATGGTTTGATATTCGGATTTGGGTGAAGAATTAAGTTTTAATAAGGCAGGAACTTATTAATGTCATTAGCAAGAAAATCGAACTTTAAATGTTATATTTACCTTAAAATTAACGACTGTTATGAGATGACTCCGTTTAAAGTTTTAAAGATGTAATTTAGGGAAAAAGTTTAAGTAATTCAAATTTCTGGTGAACATTTTCTCGAGTTTTGTTTGCAGAAAACAAAAAAGAAAAACGGAAGGGAAACAAATTTATCCAGTTCTGTTTGTGTAGGAGAAGTAACATCCTAACTGCAAACAAGTTCATAGAAACGTTTCCTTGTTAAAATACCAGCGTTTTGAGCACAAACCCTTGGAGGCAAAATTCAAACTCCACAATCCGGTAAAATTTTATCTTGATAGTATCTACTGCATTATATTTGTAGAGCCAGAGATTACCCAAGAAATGAGAGTTTCACGAGATAGTGATTGAGGTCAAGTTAAATGTGATTTATAGAAAAGGGGGAAAAATAAAATGAAATAATTTAAAGTAGCATTCTTGAAGGTTTCACTTTGAGCCTCCATTTAGTGAAATCCAGTTCTTATAAATGAGTTCTTGTGAACAAATATTTGTACAGTACTTCATCTCCCAATTTCTGAACTTATCACAATGGTCCATCGTAGTCCCTGATATCCCAAATTGTTCGGGATAAAATAGACTTAATACGAAGATAATTTTTTTCATTAACTTTAGCACAAATTTTTAAAAAAACTCCACAAAACTTCCCTGCCAAAAAATGGTACTCTGGTTTAATAATTTAAAGTCTACATTCAGACGTTTCTTCAAAACCACCATCAGCTTGATTGTATGGCATAATCTGATAAAAATCCTATACTCAACTGAATGAAATGATCTATTTATTGGAAATTTGAATAAACGACTCACATTTAAATATGCATAATTATATGCTATGCAAGCCTTGTATTCACACTTTCCACCTCAAAGAATGTCTTTATTATAGCGGTGGTGTTGGATCTACTGTATGAATCAAACCAAAAGCTAATTCATTAGTTTATAGAGGATGAAGCTTGAGTAAATGTTTGCAGCTTAGCACCTCTGGAGGAATGGTATAATTAACGTAATTTTATCTCACACTTCGCCAACCTTTCATTTAGAGGTTATTTTATTCAGGACTGGAGTGGAAGGTGGTTTAGATATAATAAATGTTTCACTCGTCGAAGCTACATTCTATTATCCTCCCTATATTGTTAATAACGCAAATGACATCTTCAAATTATCGCATTGAACTACTAGCAAAAGACAATTACGATATGTGGGGTGTACAAGCACCAACTAGCTGTATTGCTGAAAATAAACTTTGTGGTTATGATAATGGTACCTATCCAAGTTAAGCCACAGAGTGACGCTGAAGCTGAAGCAAAATATAAGTTTGAAGCCAACAAAATAACGGACTTTCTATAGTAAAAATTGTAAGCATGAGATTGAAGGTTTTGAATTTAAATTTAAGTTTTCAAATTGGGAAAACCAAGTATACACATAGTTTAAAACGTTTTGCATCACTTCGTTTCGGCTCGTTAGTAATTTCTAGTCAAACTGTGTCACATTTGTTGATACTTGGCTACACAAATGAAACAAATAATAAATATTAACTTTGTCATTTCCTGCACCTTTGGTAGGATAAAAGATAAAACTTTTTTTTTCTTCTAGAAATGATTCTCTCATTTGCTATTGAAATGCATTTTGATCTCTGTTATATTTCTGTATCATGTTAATCATGTACAAATTCTATTTGTTTTCATTTCTCAACATCAAAATTTTGTGTTCAATGATTTTTTTTCTGTTATTCACTATTTGTATCGAAAATATGGCATTTAGCGACAAAATATTGGATAAACCATTTTAAAAATTCTCCAGATATTTGAAATTCGCGCCATTCAACGAATTTCCTATATAGTTGAGGCACAAGTCGCAGCACGGCGTCATCATCAAGACTCAGCCGATTATTATACACTTGCCTATCAACTCCAGAGTATATTAATTTGATATCTATGAGTCGAAGCATAAGAAAACGATACCAAAGTATGCACAAATAATGTTCTTATAAGACCTATGCGCTGTGGGGTTGCCTACCCTGCCAACTTATCAGATAAGTGGAAGAGGTATACAGTGCTATTCAAAAGTCCCCTCCCCTCCTCGTATCTTTTGAGCGGCTACACTTATATTAATAAAATTTGGAGGGTGGAAATAAAGTGTTGTAAACTTCTTTACGAATGGTAACAGGTGACGTAATAGTAATAGATGACGTCACAGTGCCAATCTGGCCAATAATTTTAAATAGGACCTTATGGCAAGTGATATCTCGTTTGAAAGGCATTGACATTGGCTACATAGCCATATTAATGGTTTGGGTTTAAACTAATTTTAACGGATAAATTAAATAAATACCAAAATTATTGAAATTATTTTTTTAAATTTAATTAATCAAATATCAACAATGGATTCTTATAGCATGTGTCCGAAATGTGCTCCGTCTACTTCCTGACAGTAATACATCCTATTAGTAAACTCTTCGTCGTACTCGTTCGAATGTGTCAGCATTCTTCAATAATTCTTTCTTTCAAAACGCCAATGCTATCTGGTGCCGTAGTATAAACCTTGGATTTCAAGTACCCCTATAGAAAAAATCTAATGGTGTCAGATCTGGTGACCGAGGTGGCCATTCTATAGGACCTCGCCGGCCGATCCATCTACCTCGATATTCTTCATCCAGGTAACGTCTTACTGCACCATAATAATGTGCAGGAGCACCATCTTGTTGAAATGTTGTTATTTGCAGATGGCCGAATTCATCTAGATTATCTTCCAGAATTTCAAGAATTAACGGCTCAATTGCATTTTGTAACATTTCCAGATACACTTCACCGCTTGAAATTAAATTTAGGAAAACAGGACCAACTATGTGGTTTCCCAAAATACCTGCACAAACATTGACTTTTTCTGGAAATTGGGTATGTTGTTCACGAAAGGTGTCAGGATTTGTGTCACTCGAATACCTTACATTTTGTGTATTCACATTTCCATTGAGGCAAAAAGTACTTCCTTCACTAAAACAAATTGTTTTTGTGTAATGTGGGTTTTGACTAATTTTATTTGTCATACATTCACAGAACTCGAGTCTTCTGTCGGGGTCGTCATTCGAAAGTTGGTGCACCATTTTTAACTTGTATGGATGAAATTTATTTTTAGTCAACAATCTCTGTACTGTACTTTTACTTACTTCACAGATAGACGCAACTTCAGTTGAAGAGGAAGTAGGGTTGGTTTACTACCATTTCAGCAACTATATCAATTTTATTATCAAAGGTAATACCACGAGTGCTTCAAATTTTATCGATAATTTTTTCTTTTCCACGGAAACTTGTTTATTTGGAAAAAATATGAAAACAAACCGATTGATAAAATCACGAGTCCGTTAGGACGAGGGATTTTATCTAAATTCGGTTTGTTTGAATGTTTTTGCCTGAAATAAACAAGTTTGAGTGATGAAAATAAAAAATTATGTGATAAAATTTGAAGAGCGAGTTGTATTTGGGAAGATTATTTTTTTCAACAATTTGAAATTTTGTATTACCTGTGAATGTTCAATATTCTCTTGGGTGATGGCACTGAATCGGTTTGTGTTCATTTTTCAATAAACTTCGAAGCACTTTTAGTTGTCAATAATGACAAATTCAAAGTAAAATTTTGACGTTTCGATGTAAACAAGGTTTTATCGATGAGGAAGCATAATTATCAGTATAATACCGAATGATTGGCTAGAATAATGTATTGCTATTGGTTAAAACCACCAAAATGTCAGATTTTGACAAGTGAAAAAAATAATCATCACTAAATGTTGGTCGACCAGATCGTTTGGCATCTTGAACACTACCTGTTGCTTCAAACTTGTGAAGAAGCTCCCTCAAATAAGTTCTCAAGATAGGGCGATATGGGTATCTCTCATTAAATAAACGTTCCGCCTCATGGAGATTCTTTCTAGATTCACCAATTATTAAGATAGCTGCTACTTTGTCGGCTTGAGTACGTACCATTTTGCGTATGTAAACTCTTAAACGTCTCGTTGAACGATAATAAAATTCAATATTTAAGCTATTTAGAAAAACTTTGCAAAGCAACAAATACTATTGAATTAAAAACGTCAATTTTTTTGACAACTAACCAAAGGCGGACTGAAAAATCTTCAATATTCAAATGTGAAATAATAATTTTAGTATTTATTTAATTTATCCGTTAAAATTAGTTTAAGCCCAAACAAAATTTATATGGCTATGTAGCCAATGTCAATGGCTTTCAAACGAGATATCACTTGCCATAAGGTCCTATTTAAAATTATTGGCCAGAGTGGCACTGTGACGTCATCTATTACTATTACTTCACCTGCTACCATTCGTAGAGAGGTTTACAACACTTTATGTCCACTCTCCAAATTTTATTAATGTAAGTGTAGCCGTTCAAAAGATACGAGGAGGGGAGGGGACTTTTGAATAGCACTGTATATAGAAATGTAAAGTTTGATAATTAAGTTTAAACTGAAAACCCGATTAGATTGGGTTTCAGGAATGGTACTGTATACAAACGAATTCATCTGAAATCAAAATAAATTCGAATATTTAAAACGGTCAATATAAATATGCAAAAATATGTACATTATATAACGTTCGCTTTGAAATATTTTGATGTGTAGGTATGTCGTTTGTTTACTTTGATATCTGTGACATTTAAATTGATGATCAATGGAAGCGTTTCAAACATATCAAAATGAAATAAAATTAAAACATGGATTCCCATTATTTATATTTACATAGTGTGTATGTAAAATTATTTTTCTATTATCCAAAATTCATGATGGTGCCGGACAGAATCTGGTTTGATATTTCCCAATAGCTTCACTTTAACTTTAAAATGTTTCAATCTTTATTTTCTATTAGTGCACAACTATATGGAAACTCGAAAAGTAGACAAAATTTTCGACAAAAGAGATTATCTAATAATATTATATATTGACGTGAATGGAACAATAACGCGTCTCGAAAAATGCGCCTGGATAACCTTTGCACTACAAAAATGGAGAAGGGAGAATTTTGCTACAGACTACCTAAATCTGAATATTCTGCTCCACAAAATTTATCAGGTTACAAGAAAAGTGGATGGAAATGTTCAATAATGTACTTCTCGATTGTATTAAATAAATGCACTTGAGAGAAGAGGGCATTGTGGTTGCAAGCTATGCGTCGAAACAAAGACAATATTTCGACAAATACAACTGCTTTTGTATGTGAAGACCATTTCAATGTAAGTACTTACTTCTATGTTGGTAATTTTTATTCTTAAATAGTTTGAGGTTATGTACCTATATGTCTAGGAATCAACCATAAAAACATCATTTTCTTACGACCACACATCGAAATATGGTTGGTATATATTATATAAGTAAAACATAGTTTAAATCGTACTTACGATAATGCTTTAACTCCTCTTATTTCCTCTGCATTAAAGCAGCTGTTTGACTTCATGAATTCAAGCAGCATAAATGAGTCTACCTTGGGCAAGTTATCAGTGTGTGCTTTTACAAAACCTTCGCTAGCCATATCTTTACTCACAAAATATGAAAGAATCGTCACTGAACACTGAACTAGTAAATAAAATATATTCTTCCAAAAGTTTTAAAATATCCTCGGAAATATCGAATATGTATGTCCACTTTCCACTTTACGTTGACTTTTATAAATAAAAAAAAGCACACACAAACACGTAATGGTCTCAAACAAACATATAAATGATATTTTTACGTCGATGAATCAATTAATAGTTGATTAAATTACAATATAAACACAAAACTACACATAACCTAATATTGACAAAAGTAGAAAAGCATGAAGCAAGAGGATGATATGACATCACACGTAAAATCGGTAGCGTTCGAAAATCCTCGGGTCGTGGTCGGAGACTGCAATAAAATTTAAATTTTATTTTAAAATTTGGAAGTAATTTCCAATGGAAACTGGTTTATTTCCTATTATTAGTCATCTTTGATATCAACTTTACTATTACCTATAAATAAATATCTAAGCAAAATATGAAATATGCGTGTACCCTATTATTGCTTCTTCTAGCCAACTGAGAAGTTGAATTTCTCTATTAGTGGTTAATAATTTTTCTATTATCAACCTAGGTCAATAATGGACAAATTCAAATATTTTGAGCATCCAGGGATAGTCGTTCAACAAAAACTTGTGCAACATAATTTTGTATACCCATTATGCTTGAAATTATCTATCAAGATGAAATTATTGGAAAAAAAATGCCATTAGTTTAAAATTCGCGCTCAACCAAAAATGACAGATGATATAAGGAATACGCTTCTCGTGGTGCGCTTGTGAACGCTGTGGTGTTTAACTATTACACCCAAGGTGTTGTGTTGTGTTATGAACGCAATAACGCTGCAATTTGTTTTCTCTTCAATTGCGCATGTGTTCAACGTAAAACATAATCCACGTTTTGTAAAAATTTTGGATGTGGTCGTATAATTGGTTCCGTTAATCCGTTGCACTTAATATTGGTGATTATAAACTACAGGAATAATGGTATTTCATTGCTGTCTGTTTAAATTGCAATAGTAACAATAAAGAAGTTCATATATGCATCGTTTTCCCATTAAAGATCCTTTGGTAAGTAATATTTCAGCATTGAAATAATTTATATTGTCAATAACTTTTTTTGTTTTAAATTTATCAAGTAGTGAAAAAAAATGTAGGTAATATACGATTTTTGTCTCCATTCAAAAACGCAACTAAACCTAATTCTGTAACTAACTTGAATTTTGCAAGCTAATGTCCTCATAATATGGTTGAATTAAATTTTCTTTTACCTATTCTACCAGTTATATCCTTTGTAAATTATTTAAACCGGTAGAATTCTGCAATATGTAAGTATATTCTAACTTTATAATGCTGAAATACTCAAAGCTAACGAAAAGTAATTAGATTTTGTAAAGTTTTAGTTCATGCCTGAAGGAACTAGATATACCCATACTATGAAGTTTGCAGTATTTATTTTTCTCAATTCCAAATTTTGGAAGTAAATAATTTACCTCCAAATTTGATTCAACTTCAATTATCTTTTACAAACTTCTCACCCGTGCTCGAGTGTTTATCATTTAACTTCGGGGGAGAAATTTGATATATACGAGCGGATAAGACAAATTTCGCCGATTTCTCGTTAGTGGGTGTTGAAATTTCTAACTAATTTATCAACCAGTATATTCTTGTAGAAGTTTAATCTCGACCGTTTCTTACGGCAACGACAAATAATAATAGAATGTAGAATGTGAAGACGATTAAAAGAAAGCAAACGATTGAACTGAAATATTAATGATTATTTCTTATGTATGTCTAGTTCCTTTGTAAAGAGACGGAACAGTGAAACTAGGATATTTCAGTCATTCTATACTCCGAGACAGGTCAAAAGCTGAGAGGATGATACCATCAAAATGATTTTTTCTTAGACCCTCGAGCGGAGCAAACCTCTGCGGACTTGCTACCCGGAAAATAAAAAAAGGAAGGTATACAGAAATTTATAATAAATTCATGGAATGAAAAACGGATAACCAAGAATATTCGTTATCGGAAACTGTGGAGAATTATATTTTGCAAAATTGTCGGAAACTTTGAAGATCTATATAATATTATATGTCAAGAACAACATTATCAATAAATAATGATATTGATATCAGTAAATACCCTGATCCAAATTGCACTTTAGTGTCAAGAACTACTGTGACAGACTGTAAAAACTTTTTTAAACAGTTAGTCATCAGTTACTGACAAAACTGCTGGTCTCGATCTCCATCAAAATTGAGGAGAGTGGAGAAAAGTGTAGCTCCATAGAAATTCCTACCAACCAACAGAAGAGTTCAAATAATATTAACTCGACTCAGAATTGGACACACTCGTTTCTCCCACGGCCACCTGATGTCTTCTTCTGCGGCACCCATACTTATATGAAACATGTCAGGCTCTAGTGTCGGTAGTGCGTGTGCTAGTGGAGTGTACCAGTTTTGCTCATCAAAAAGCGCTATATAATTTACCGAATAAAATCACAGACATTTTCGTTGAAAACTGTGACGTTAAAAAAATAATTGTTATTTTTCCTGAAAGCGGTTAACTCACTGCATAAAATTTGAAAATCTTAGTATGTATATAAATCAAATGTGAATTAATTGTTGGGTGCTGATAACCCTAGGGGTTGATGCGCATTGTGAGGTTTCAAAATAAAAAAAAAATGCCAAGGTACACATCGCGTCAAATAAAACTGGTACAACTATTATAATCCAAAATAGTGTTTTTGTAGCTGTGTAAATTGATCTTTTAAAAATTGTCAATGCTAAACCAGCTGTTATGGTATAATTTCTAGGGCAGTGATGCCAGCTCAACAAAAATGTTAGTATATGTAATGATGAAATTAAATTTTGTGAAGCAATAAAACCAATTGGAAAAAAGAAAAATCTATTATATCATTTATACACAAACAGTAACTAGCTTAAATTTAGAAATATTGTGATATTGTAATAAATACAAAAGTATTACATTTTTACAGGTTCGAATATTTTTTTAAATAAAATTTGGTTGGTTAATTAGATGACTGATTTAAAAAAAGGTGAGACAAGGATCAAACTGTTGTAGGAAAAATTGGAAATGGAAGACCAGTTTTAACTAGAATAGAGCTAAACATAGCTTTATCTGATTATTTATACGAAAATCCCTTTAATACGGCAAGACATGCAAAAGACACAGAAAACTAATGCTTCAGTAACAACAGAATCGAGAAAAATTAGAAAACCTTATTCAAACAATTGTGCAATTGTACTCAGGGAAGGGGTTGACCCACGTATTACAACAATAATAGAAAATGATGATAACCTTTCCGAAGATTTACTGGTATTTCAACAAGACGGAGCTCCCCCACACTCTGCTATGCCTGTCCGACAATTTTTAAACGAAACATTCCCCGCTCGTTGGATAGGTAGAAGGGGGGCAGATGATGGAGTGGCCACCTAGGTCACCGGATTTAACACCCCTAGACTTCTTTTTATAGGGGTATTTAAAAACAAAAGTTTATGCTACCCAACCAGAATCTCTGTATGATTTACGAGAGAGGATAGAAAATGAATGTCGACAATTAAATCCAGCCGTATTAAGCAATGTCAGAGAGGCATTTTAAAATAGATTCTATCATTGTATGGAAGTGAATGGTACTCATTTTGAACATTTACTGTAACTTCATAATAAATAGCACAGGTAAAAAGATTAAAGAGTTTGAACTGTTGTACAACCCATTTTAGTACAGGCAAATAAGGTGAAAGTAAATAATAAGTAAAATTTGTGCTCTTAAAAGGAAAATAATTCATCTCTTAAACTAACCACTTTAACCTACAAGTATTATACATTTTTGAAATCAGCTCAAAGAGGAGTATCCAAATTTTACATAAAAAATATGAAAAGTAATCTAAAAAAATAAAGGGGATGCTGCTAGGGGTGAGGTGGTGGCTTTTCCAGTAAGTTTGAATAAGCCATAATGCTTGCCCCTTCCAACATAAATTGACGTGTTTTTGGATTTTTGCTAAATACCAGTATTACAAAAGTTATTAAAGGTGGATACTTTTATCTGAAAAGCACTGTATAACTCGCTAGTAAAAAGCAAGTTGGAGTTTGGTAGCATTATTTGGAGTTCACTTATTAATTTAAGCTTGAGTCGCCAAATTGAAGCCAAACAAAATAAGTTGGTGAAATATATCTATTTTAAAAAACACAAGATGTCTCCTAAATATGAGTCTTATGATCCATTAAGGTCAGAGTTTAGTATTGATAAATTAGTATGCAGGAGAAAACGTCGAGAATTAATTTTTCTTCATAAGTTGTGCAACAATTTAATAGGCTCAGCTGATCTTGTCAGTCAATTAAATTTCTACGTACCCTATCATCGAACCCGTCCTAGGAATTATTTATTCTTAACACCTTCAATAAACTCGCTAGATAAAATATGTCAGCTATACAATAGCTTAAGTGATAATCTAGACACTGGACTGCTAGGAATTACTCTGAGTCAATTTAAAATATATCTATTGCAGATTTAATATTAGAGAATTAGTCTTGTGTGTACATTCAGTCGTTTTTATCTCATAAGCAATATGCATGCGTTGTATTAAGTTATAATTTGTAACCACAGTTGCATAGAATAAGGGAAACCTGTTTGCTTCTGTAATAAAATAAATAAATAAATAAATAAATATACTGTGTAAGTGACAGTTTCATGTTATGGAAATTGGGGATAGTGTGGCTTTCTTTGTAGATTGATTTGTGTTTTTCCATGAAGTTCACATAATGTTTTCGAGGAATATGTTATTTATTGACTGATACCTTGAAAATGTCGTTCGGCTAGTGATCGTCCATGTAATAGACCTTAATAATTGTATTACTTGTCCCAATTAAAATTATATTTTATATTATAAAACGGTTATAAGCTAGCAATCACAAACGAAATTTGTTCAATAATTCAGGTCGCTTAATTTTTAAAAGATAGACCTAGTAAAATAGAACGAGAACTGCGAAACCACTAATACACCGACCACGTTTTCATGACAGGTAATTTTGCTTGTCGGATTTTAATAACATTCTCTGTTCTTAAACAAGGCTTATTATTATATAATACTTTCTATAATTACAATTTTGACAGGTTGTTAAGTTTCGAAAGAATTTTTGTTAAATCAATCTTAACTTGAAGGTATAAATAGAACCTCCACTTCAATCTCATTATTCGATGCAAGAAAATAATATACGTGCAATGAGAAACGGAACATAGATGTTTTATTTATTCTCCGATTTAAATAGTCAAAGAAAACATTTTTGTAAGTTTACTTCAATAAATATAAAGTATTTAGCTGGTGTGCTGGATTCAGAATCACTGTTCTCCTTCCTCTTCCAGACATCTATATCTTCACCTACTGAACCATCTGCTAGTTTATCTTCAAGAAATCTATATCTTGCCCTACCGAACCAGCTGCTAGTTCTTCTCCAAGACATCTATATCTTCACCTACTGAACCACCTGCTAGTCCATCTTCAAGACATATATATCTTCACCTACTAAACCAGCTGCTAGTTCATCTTAAAGGAATCTATATCTTGACCTACCGAACCAGTTGCTAGTACATCTTCAAGACATCTATATTTTCGCCTACCAAACCAGCTGCTAGTCCGTCTTCAAGACATCTAGGTATATCTTCACCTACCAAACCAGTTGCTAGAACATCTTCAATTCATCTATATCTTCACCCACCGAACCAGCTGCTAGTCAATCTTCAAGGCATTTATATCTTCACCTACCAAACCAGTTGCAAGTACATTTTCAAGACATCTATATCCTCACCTACCGTACCAGCTGCTAGTCAATCTTCAAGGCATCTATATCCTCACCTACCGAACCAGCTGCTAGTACATTTTCAAGAAATATATATCTTCACCTACCGAACCAGTTGCTAGTACATCTTCAAGACATCTATATCTCCACCTACCGAACCAGCTGCTAGTCCAGCTTCAATACATCTATATTTTCACCTACTGAACTAGTTGCTAGTACATCTTCAAGACATCTATTTCTTCACCTACCGAACCAGCAGCTAGTCCATGTTCTAAACATCTATATCCCCACCTGCCGAACCACTTGCTAGTACATCTTCAATACATCTATATCTTCACCTACTGAACCAATTGCTATTCCATCTTCAAGACATCTATATCTCCACCTACCGAAGCAGTTGATTGTACATCTTCAAGACTTCTATATTCTCACCTACCGAACAGGCTGCTTGTTCTTCTTCAAGACATCTTTATCTGCACTCGCCTAACCTTCGTCTACAAGGCTAAGTATGATTTTAAATTAATTATTCCAGCGGCGGAACTCTAGCCACACTGTATAATCAAACCAGCAGCATTTGAAGGCATCTCGTACACAGATTGTTTGCCTATGATACGATACAATATAAACGGATGTGCTTTTTAATGCTGGGTCCCTAAGTATTATGATATCAATATAGGTGTATCCCTCGTCGCAGCCACTTAGAGCCGAAGACTTCCTGTATGCTTATAATAATTTCCAAAGTGTCGTTTTAAATTATGTTCGTCCGTGACCTTACTCTGACTCGGCATGTTTTCGGAAATACTCCTCGAGAAACTAAAAGTCTTGAAAGTTGATATCCAACTATTGGTTTTTAATTACATCCAAAACCTCGTAGTGAAATTTGATACAAGGGCATATTGAATGAGCCATTCGGTAACAGCATTAGACAGTCGAGGATTCGACGACATTTCTTGTTATGTTGATATTGTCGTTTGCGTACCAGATGGTGAAAAAAGAGAAGCTTAGAACGTTTCTTTACAAATAATCTTCTCTACTAACAAATTGTAGTGTGAAGATTTGAATTTTGGAATGAAATTCAATTGTTTCGCTTTTTTTGTACCGATCCAAAGTATCTCCAATTTTAATGAAGACAAAAACGTAAAGAAAACTGATATTTTTAATATCTTCTGCATGTTTTCTTTGTGGTAAGTTCATTTTTATTAATTTTTTGGGTAATGATTTCAATAATAACCCACTCTTGTTCCAACAATCACTTCATTCCAACTTCGAGATAAAGATTAATCAGTCCTAATATACAGGGTGAGCCGACTTTATGTGAGGACATCATCACCATTTTTTTTAAAAGGAACCCCCTTTTTTTCAATTTCCGGATTCAATTATTTATCCGATTCTAACAATGTATAGCACTTTGCTTCAAATTGGTACAGGGTGGGTGTCAGATAGGGACCAGAGTTTAAGAAAAAACTCAAATGACGATGAAAGAAAACTTTTTTAACACATAGATCGATGAGGAACAGAGTATTTAGACTCCGAAGAAAATTTCTGCGAATTGGAATTTTTATTTGTCATTAAATCATAAAAGTTACGTGAAAATTCCTGTTCCATAATATCTTAAGGCGATGGTGACAAGGACTTGATGAGACAAAAAGTCCATCATGTGCGAAGAGAAGCGTGAAGCCCTATGGGCATAAAAATATGTCATCTGAAATAATGAAAGCAGGATATGAGGATAGAACATTTGGTGAGAAGTAAAGTAAAGATTTCGGAAAGCTGGAAAAAATTAATAGATAGTTATACAGGAGCTCAAAAAAACTGTGTGATTACTTAATTTTCAAATGATTGAATGTCACGTAGGAAATATCAAAATTACTGCTACTAGGAAATCCAGATCACGTACCCAATATGGCCGTTATTGACAAACAATTTGCACTGCTGGTTAGTTTTGTATGGTGGAAAGTAAGCTTGAACATGTTGGAAGTGGTCGTGTGCGGTACCACTAGTTCACTAGTCACCAATGAGCCACCCCGGCTTCCGTATTCAAGTATGTGTGTTCTGACATGTGAAAGTCAGTTGGTTGTCAGACAGTCCTTGTGGAATAATGTGAATGTAATATGAGTTTTATTTAAAAAATCTATCTAATTCCGCTATCAAATGTGACACTTTAAGTCACTCCTTGACGTGTGGTAACGTCACATTTTTCATAACCTTCATATATCAGTTATGAAAAGTAGTTATGTAAAAACTTCACGTAAAGGTAAGATTATACAGCAAATAACATAAAATAAGGAATAAAATAAATTAAAATAATAAAGATGAACATAAGCATCTCTATGAAAGCGTTTATACAAGAAATAAGATAAAATAGTAAATAAGAATTAGTACAAAAGATGGCCAACTTTTATCTTTTTGTTTTATTTTATTTTATTTTTTTGGAAACCGATAATGCGCATGACCCAGATATTTTTGTTCTAAATGTTCGAGGTTCCAATTATTCTTCATGTAATCTAACGAAGTACTTGATCATGAGACCACGACATTTTTGATATTTAAAATAGCTCAAACGAAAAACCTTCACATACACAACATTCTCACCCCTCATTGAGCCAAAATAAAAAGTGGAATTCACTAAGCTTGCACAAAACACAAACAAAGTCATTGTCAAAAAAGCTGCAATTTGATTAGCTTACTCTTACTTCTTATTTTATTTTATTCATCTCTATAATCAATGTTCTTTTGTCCTTATTTCTTAACTTATTTTAATTAGTTCCTTATTTTCTTTTCTTTGCTGTATAATCTCACCTTTACTGTTTAAGTTTTAACATAGAGATACTACATGAGTTTCAAAGAATAATTTATTAATTAGGTAGGTACTGTCAAAACTGACAATTATTTCATTATTTAAACTGACAATAATTATTCCATAATTTTAATTCAATAGTATTTTAAGATTCCTAGACATTGAAAAAAATATTATTAAGGACACAGTTATTTAAAGTAAGTCAATTTTCTGGATGAATACTTCATTGTAATAAAACTTCCAACACCATTTGATTCCACCTTAATATTACCATTGTAATTGAAGATTTTAATAAATATTATAAAAGCGCGGAATTGATAAAACGTTGTACGTAAACACGTTATGAAGAGAGCAACATTGTTCAACTCGCGTAATTTGCAGAACTCGCTAGTGCTCGTTTTGGCAAATATTACGCTTGTTGAACAATTTCACTCTTTTCATAACTAGTTAAGTAAATAACTAATACCTCGTAGTTTACCAAACTAGTGCGGAAAATGATATTTTTCCGCACGTTATGGCAGATGGCCGAACGACGCTTTAGCGGAGTTCGGCCAGCTATTGCGTGCGGAAAAGTCAGTTTACTCACGTGTTAGGTACATTTTTTTCTACTAGCATACGGAAAATAGCCCAAAAGTTGACATAAAGAAACATTTATTGTTAAATACATATCAACAAATTAATTATTATTATTTGACATTCATTTGATGAGGCTTATACCAGCGCCATTAAAAAATTATTGAGAAATACGTTTTTTTTAATTGAAAATTATGGCAGAATTATAATGAATTTATTAATTTTTCAGTAATTTGGGAAACTACAATCATAGAAATGTATATTTCAAATGTTTAATTGTCAGTATACTCTCCAAAAACTCAACAAATTTACTTTCTGCACTAGTGCGGAAAAGTGACTCTTTCCACACTAAAAAAAAGACTTAACAAATAACATATCGCAGTCAGTAAACTGTCTTCGAGTTGAATGGAGTGTTAGGCGACGAAAAATGTGATTAACAGAGGAATTAAGTGATTTAAAAAAAACAGATTCAGGGGTGCACAGAAAGATCAATTAAACAGTCACCTTGATTGGTCGAAACAGCCGGAACTCGAAAAAAGACACTTTATCTTTTGCATTCCACGCTTAACACTACAAATCGACGGAGCTAGATAATCTGCAAAACTGATTACTAACTAATTACTAACCAGTCAAAATGGCGTCTAAAACATATATGTTTGTCAATAAAATGTATTATATGTTCGTAAACAAAATGTATTATTTTTATAGTAAGCATACCTGTACTAAACAAACCTTTTTAAAATATAAATTGAATGGTTTCGAAAGTCACTAGCCGATATAAACTCCACCACAGGAAATTGTTGAAGTGAAAAATAAAATAAAAGATCTTGCTTTTGTAGATGGTGGAAAGAATCGTGAATTTCTGTACTTCAAAAACATCGTTTTAGATGTCTCCTTTATTTACTGTTTTAAAGCCACTCGTTCCGAACGTTATTTTATTTTGTGATGTATATTAGTTTATGCTCGGAATATGTCAATATTCTAAAATTGAAACGATTTAAATTGGTCGCGTTACAAAGCTATATATTATTTGTGGAACTTTAGAAAAGAAAGAGGAAATGTTTTGAAATACAGAAAGCATGAAAACTGGATGAATAATTGAATTTACTGTTCCGACCATGGAATCTGCACATATTTCTATTTTAAATAGAAGTAAGTTTCCAGTGGATTCCATTATAATATTGAAAAATAAAATCTCTAAATTGATAATATCATCGTCAGAATGAAGTTACATTTGATGTTATAGGCTCCGTTTCAAATAAGAAGGAGCTACGTCAAGTTTGCCATGCCGCTATGTTTGCTCTGCTTTGTCACTTCGTAAAGACCCCATTGGTGTTACTAACGATGTTTCATCACAGTGACAGTCAAGCCGCCCTTAAAGCACTTCAGAGCTATAGGTTGACATCTCGGCTAGCATGGGAATGCGGCGAAGAGCTTAGAAGACTGGCGACTCGGAACAGTGTAACACTGGAGTGGGTCTCAGGTCATAAAGGAATCGCAGGCAATGAAAAAGCTGACGAACTCGCAAGAGTAGGATCGTCAACTCTGATGAACGGACCCGAACCTGCTGTGGGCATCCCCAGATGCTTAACGAGGTCATGGTTAAAAGGGTGGTTGAAAGAACAACACAATAAACACTGGAAGAATACGACTAGGCAAATACATAGGAAGAAATTCATAAAAGAACCATCAGAAAAAGTAGCGAAAGAACTGCTCTCGATGAGCAGGAACAAACTACGCACCATAACGGGGATACTTACGGGACACTTTCCCACAAAGGAGCACCTAAACAAAATAGGGCTGTACAACGGAGACCTTACATGCAGAAGATGCAAAAAGGATACCGAAACAGCTCTGCATATACTATGCAACTGTGAGTCGTTGGACCACAGAAGGCAGAAACTGTATGGTAGACCCCAAATGACTCCAGAAGACTTCTACAACCAACCAGCAAAGAACCTGTATGA
>CAJUYI010002155.1:0-36037 GCA_910591695.1 Galerucella pusilla
AGTTATTAAAGGTGGATACTTTTATCTGAAAAGCACTGTATAATAAGAATAAATAAAAACTAAAATCAAAAATCGAATCTAGCTAACAATAAAAATATCTCAAGTTGCAATCTGATTAAACTTGGACAATTATTACAATCAGAGCCGGCATCATTTACAAGTAATCCAGCTACCCACAACACCAGTAAAAATGGTTTCTTCTATGTTGCATATCCATTGAATGGGATCAAGTGTCATCGTCAGGTAAATTTCACTGTTCGCTTGCAGACAGGTACTTCCTTGATAAGAGTGATAAACTATAGTAGGCCATAGACGATGTGGCATATGCTCGATAGCACTATCATAGACCAGGAAATCCAAATTGATATCTTAGAGGATTTGCAAGCTGTTTAATAAGACTTAGAGCCGAAAATAACTCAGTAAAGTTCATATTAAGTCTAGAATAATAAAGACATTGTCTCGAATATCTATACCTACCAAATATCATCAAAAATAGTTGAAAAAAGGTTATTAAATGAAAGAAAAAGCTTTCTATTGGTCGTAATCATAATTTTAAGTAAGCAAAATCGAAAGTAACAATACCAAATAATTATAATTTTTAACCGGTTTCAATTTTGTGATGATTACAGTTTTTAAATATTTTCTAAACACTTCTTGCTTGGTCTATATAATGTACTCTTCACCTATCGTGTATGCGCGGCTCTTGACTCGCGCTGACCTTTTGCCCTCTCTCACATTACCATACCCCAGAGATTGCTGGACCAACGGTGGAGAGATGGTGATCGACTCTTATGCAGGTACTCGCATCGTCTGGGGCGCTATGACGACACGTATCTTGATTCGTCCACAATTAAAACACTTATACGTATAATTATAGGTTAGTTTTATGTACTGCCCACGCGTAACCAAGTACCCCCTCTTTATTTTTTTCGTTTCCACCTGCCCTGCGTGCATTACTAAATCACAATATTGTTTTTTATTAGATCGCTGATTTCTATTATTAATTTATTGAGGTTTTGCATACAATAAAATTTCCATGGGAAACTTCCAGTATATTCAGTACTCACTTTCATAAACTTACACTAGCCAACTATATTTGGAAGTGATGTATACACAACACAGAAAGAAGAAATAGAAACAAAAGCAGAAAATTTAACAAAAAGTACTTCAAAGTGGACAATACGCATATATACAGATGGCTCAAAAATGAAAGAAGGCTCAGGATGTGGAGTTCACTCCAGAGCACTAAGCCTAAGGATTAAGTGGTTCAAGCAGAACTGGCTGGTATCTCAATTGCCACAAAAGAACTAACCAGAAAAGGAATTTCTGGCAAAAACATAACAATCTGCACTGATAGTAGACAAGCCCTATTAGCCTTGAACACACAACGTGTTATATCGGGGCTAGTACTAGAGTGCCACCAAGATTTAGCTAACGCCTCGGCAGATAACAATATTATCCTGAGGTGGGTTAAGGGGCACGACAGGAGTAAAGGTAATCGCATTGCCGATTCTTTAGCCAGGGAAACGGCTGGCTACGGCCTAACGACTTCGACAATTGCGGAACTAGCCGAACGTTACACCCATGCTCAATCCCTTAAGAGATGGGATGAAATCAAAGAATGCGGTCTTGCCACGATCACCCTGGGCTATCCTGGGAAGCTGGCACCGAAGAAATATTTGGCGATGAACAGAAAAAAAACCTACGTTTAACAGTAGGATTTCTGACTGGCCACTGTCAACTAAGGAAAAACACCTCCATACTATGGGGCTAGTGGACACACCTCTATGCAGGATGTGTGAACAGGAAGATGAAACTGTCAGTCTTATGCGAGTGTCCGGAGTTATTGTCGATAAGAGAGTGAGTCTTGGCCTACACCTGCCGATATAAAGGAGATGTCTACTAGTGACCTGTCCACCTTCCTGGGAAGTACAGGATGGACGATGACCTAGGAAGACAATTCCTCGGGAGTTGGCACATGTGGCCTAAGTGCTGTGAGCCTACACTCACCCTCACAACTCTACAGATACAGATACTTCAAAGTGATTTCAAATTTTATACCACTGGAGTGAGAATTTGAATGAATGAACTGAAAAAGGGATTCCAATAATCAACCCTTCAAGGATATCAGTTTTCTCTCGAAAAAAATGATCTTCTCATGGCAGTAGGTGTAGAAGCTGGAATTGTAGGGTAAATGACGTCACAATTTTCCAAGCGGAAGTGATGAAACGGCCACTCATTGGACCGGAACACTTCTGAAACGTCTCAAAGTCAACGATAAATATGGCTTCAAGGAAGTGACAAATCTCTAGAATGGTGGGTAATCTCACCAAAAGAAAGGGGAAACTGTTCAGAGGACATTCGCTTAATTTTACTGAAGATTTAATGAGCAAAGAGAGGTAGTAGAGCACTGCTAGCTTAACAGGTACTGAAGAATCCATGTGCAGATTCTGTGACCTAGAAGAGCAGTGCAGAGCACATCCTATACCAATAAGGTTTCTTATCTTACTAACTTAATAAGAGAATGTGATCCAGATTAAGAGGACTAAGGAAAATCTGATAAAGTCGCTGTGAAGTAGGCCGAAGTAGCCACCTAATTTAATCTATGAAAACCTTTAAGGCAGTTGGTTTTTTTAAGCAGCTAAGACAAAGATTCTTTGAAGGCTTGGGTATGTTTGATAAAAAGGTTCGTTGAAAGCTTAGAGCTTTGCCTATTGAGTTGTTTTCAATTATTTCATCTTCTCTTGTCCATTCACAAGGTTTACTGATGGAATGGAGATCCAGTATAATCAATCGTTGCTCTCCATAGTCCTGGAACTCCCTCAACATAACGAAGTTGAACTTAAAAGGAGCTACTTTTGTTTAGTAATGACTCTTTTTTTCGGTAGCTTTGAAGTATTATTTAAAAAAATAATGAAAAGCTTTCAAAGTGTACTCGGTATTTCCATTTCAATAACGACTAAGTAGTTTACACAGGTGTGGTGTTAATACAGACATTGTAATCCACCTCATTACCTACATTATTTTATAGGAAACTCGAATAAATCAATTAATATTAGTTTATTTGAACGTATCATTAGTATCCTAACAAGATAAACAAATTTCACACGAGATTATTCAGAGATCTCGCTGCTTCCTTCGTGAATTTTTTTGAGTGATTCTTTTTTTCACGTTCAATATTTCAGTGTGTGTAGGTTTTAATTTCAAGCCATTAGATCGATATATCACACATTCTTAATAACAATCATGTGCCATAAAGAAAGAAAAGTATGGTAAAACGTATAGCCCTCGGAAATTAATCATTAGACGACTTATCTGGGCCAATCTTCTCACGCACAAAACTAGTTTGAATAATTGTTTTATAAAATAGAATAGAATAGCCTATAAAATAATAATTCAATTTTAATACAGAATGAATTGGCTTATCAGTCACGATTTCGTCTATGATCCGCCTTCGTTAACTAGCGAAAAACTCTACAAAACGATACAGAGTAAATTGAAGATCTTGAGGAAGACGAAGAGACGTAGTAAAAAACACAATTAGTTGTTGCTAAATACTAACCTAACCTTACTACGGATTCCAGGATACACTGGAATAGAAGGAATTGATATAGCAGATGAACTAGCAAAGAGCCCCACTGAAATACCTTTCTGGGGGCCTGAACCCTTTTGCGGAATCAGCCCTAATGTAATATTGGAAGAAATAGGTAAAGCCGAGGAAAAGAGATGATCTGACCATTGGAACGATCTAGTAGGGCTTATGCAATCAAAGATAAGTCAAAGTAAAACTGCGCTAAGAGTTTTAACAGAGAACTCTTTCCACATACTTTCCAACTAAACAGCACTTCAGAATCCTAGAGCACAGCTCCTGGGAGATTACTGGATAGAAGAGGAACATTCACCTCAGTTGAAGCCTACAGATATTCTAAAATTCTTCCGGGAAATAGGACTAAAAGAGCTACTAGTTCCTGAGACTCCCCTCAGACACTAAGTAGAAGTAAGGGGACACAATAGATCTTTTAGGTTTCAGTGAATGTCCCCCCAAAATACATACATACATACATTTTACTGGGAAATATCATAAGGGCAAGCAGTCATACTCGTCATACTCAGTCATACTGAAAACAGTTTCAATTGTTGCTTCTAATCGCACCAGGTATGTACAAACAAGCAAGTCTCTGAAGTTTTGATAGCTCCAGTTCGACTTTCCCTTGGTCTGTTTTTGGCTACCAAACTAAGGCTCCATAGGTGATCGTGGGTCTCACCACAGCTCTGTGCAGCCAATGTACCATCCGTCGTAGATCTTCTAGTTGGTCTAAACCAGCTTTGAATACCAAGAAATTGGAAAAGAAACTCGTTGGGAGATGTTAGAGTACAAATGGCAAGCCCAATGGAGTGAGCTAACGGAAAAGGCACAATGGATAAAGCTTATTCCACAAATAGGTCCTTGGATGTCTTGTAGCTATAGGAAAACTAATTACTTCTTAACACAGTTCTTATCCGGGCATGGGGCATTATGAATATATACTAAGAGAATTAAGAAAACCGATTATGATGAATGCATCCACTGCAGGAAGACAGACTCTTCGGAACACACGTTCTTCGACTGTCCAAGATTTCATAGAGATAAAATTAAAATGGAGTCGGAGATGAATAAATCCAGACAACATTATGGTGGGCGTGTTCATGTCGCTGAAGTTATATTTTTGTAGTAACAATTCGATATTTTGAATCGATAACCAAATATCGATTTCATAAATGTCAACTGTTAAGAGATGTGTGAACAAAGTCAAACTTGCTAAAAATGTAACTCTAAATATTAATAAAAATATTTATATTGGAGCAAAACTAAAACTACCGTTTGCACTAAAAGTCTATATTTTCAAATTACATGACTGTATTAATGTCATGAAAAAGAAGGGTCAAGTTTCTATGGAAAGCAACAAAATATGAACTGGTTATAGTCCAGTGTTGCCGATGCAAAAATGAAAATTACCCGAACTTACTATTCAAATTATCTAAATTTGTCAAAATTACCAAAAGGACACATTGGTTATCTAAATAAAGTCTTCGACCCCAGTCAATATGGAAAATCCCCAAAAGCAATAGCCATTTTATATATCCCCTTTACAAAATATTCGAAAAACTATTCGATACAAATTAGTGAAATTGTCTAAAAATTGGATAATCATCCTCGCATTGACAACACTGATACAGAATGAATAAAATGATGTATGTAGATGAAATCACTCGGTCATATTATTTCGATTATGTTTAAAAATTACTAATGGACATTGGCTCCTGATTGGCTGCTTGCGATGACCTTATTTTAGTTCGCATATTTTCCGGGGCTCATGTTTGGTTCTGACAATTGTACACCAAGGGATAAGGAAAAAAGAAGGAGGAAGAAGAAAAACAAAACAGATAGTGAGTTCCTTGGTAGAGGGGCTGACGCAAACCAGCGATGGTAGTACGAGTCTCTACCAGGACGTACGGAGGGGTTTTTAGTGAGTAGTAGAAATATTTAGTCCCACACTACCTTGACGAAGAGCTCTCAGGGTGTGCGTAAAAGCATTTTCCGATCAGAAAAAAAGTTGATCTAAACCAAGATTACTAGACTAGGTCGGGTCTAAAGCTATCAATATTTAAAGGACACTTATGAAGTATCAAATATAACAGAATCAATAGGTTTGTTCGTAGAAAGAATTTCCAATCATTAGGAATTTCTCAAACTCTGACATTCCGTTTGTGATCCGTTGTAAATCGATTGGCAATTTTTGTTGTTTGGGTGGAAAATTCTGATATCACGACAGTGATAAAAATGAACTAAAAGTTGTTCATTACTTGAAAAACAGCTTGGATTATTGTCATACATCTGAAAAAAATAAGGAATTAATAAATAATTTTGTAAGTTATGAAATCAAACAATTTTATTTTGTTAAATCTACATTATATTTAACCTCAAAGTTGTGACGCGTTTCGCTAACACAGTAGCTTTATCAAACGTTTGATAAAGCTACTGTGTTAGCGAAACGCGTCACTTTATGTTTAATTACAATGTAGATTTTACAAAATAAAATTGTTTGATTTCATAACTTACTATGGATCTACATCAAGTAAAAGCCTCATCTATTCAAAAAATAATTTTGTAATGTGTGTGTCATTCTTTGGCCATAAGATGATGATTGAATGATTCTACTCACGTTTTATTTTAAATTTTAGACAACTGATCCGAAACCGCAAATTTCTTTCTTCGAACCAAGGATTTTCAAATCACCAATTGACAAATTGTTTCTACGCTTTCTTTAATGCGCATGCCTCTGACAGTTTCTGACTGTTCTACGAACAAACTTGATGTAAATTTGGAATTTCTTTTTGCTGGACCCATAAAAAAAGTTTGTATTGTAAACTTGCAAGGATGTTTTTTGCAAAATCTGTATTACAGAACTATAGAAAACTATTCAACACTTTTTACTAAAAGGCTAAGACCGATACTGAACCAGTTGTTAAAATTCTCTCGTACAGTGTTAGTTCAATTATTTTTACTATGTTGTTTTACATTCTCATTATATATAATTGCAATAGGTAACTACCTTTGAAAGTTTTTATTATTTAGCATCCAATGAACGTGCGCACTGAATGCATTTCTAATATTTTCCCATCGTCAATAATAGATCGTAAATAATAGGTACGGCCCACAGATGTAATGTCTCCTTACAACTAACCGTTTACAACAACTTAAAACCTAATTATTTCAAAGAAAACTCATTTTATACGCTCGGAATTACAGACCGATGCAATATTTTTCAGTTGTCCAACAAATCATAACGTTTTTTTTACGAGGGAAGATTCATTTTTACTTTTTTAACAGTTTATAACATATTGAGTGGTTGAAGAAGATGCCAAGAGGTGTCGACTGATGAATTACTCATTAGAGGTCTTTCCAATTTTTTTTCACAATAATATCTTTGAGTGGCGTGTAAAAAACCTTTTTTTTATCGATATTAACTTTGAAAACACACTTTAAAGTTTCGCGCTGTTAAAAACGGTCTGTATACCGTGCCAAAGCTGCTGACGTCAATAAGTATGATGTCAGCTGTTTAGGTACTCGGCCACAACAGTGATGCCAATTCCTAAACTGCTCTATAAAATTATTATTCAAAAATATTTACATCAAATTAATAGGAGGGCGTCCATTAATTACGTGAGGTTTTTTTGAGGATTTTTTGAGCTCTCCTTCCTCCTTGGTGAGATGTATCTGTGGAGTAGGGAGGGTGAATGTAGGCTCACAGCACTTAGGCCACATGTGACCCATTGTACATCCACCCGAGGAGTTGTCCTCCTGGATCATCGTCCATCCTGTCTTCAGGAAGGTGGACAGGTCACTAGGAGACATCTACCGTATATCGGCAGGTGTAGGCCAGGACTCACCGAACACACACTCTTATATTGACGATAATACGGACACTCGCATAAGACATGCCTGACAGTTTCATCTTCCTGTTCACATATCCTGCATAGAGGTGTGTCCACTAGCCCCATAATATGGAGGTGTTTCCTTACTTGACAGTGGCCAGTCAGAAATCCTACTGTTAAATGTAGGTTTTTCCTGGTCATCGTCAAATATTTCTTCGGCGCTAGCTTCCCAGGGTCGCCCAGGGTGATCCTAGCAAGACTGCATCCTTTGATTCCATCCTATCTCCCTAGCTAAAGAATCGGCAATGCGATAACCTTCACTCCTGTCGTGCCCTTTAAAACCCACCTCAGGATAATATTGTTATCTGCCGAGGCGTTAGCTAAATCCTAATAATCCTGGACATCACTACGGACTGTCAGTGTCCCATTAAAACTTCTACTAACCGCCAACATTCTAGTTTCTTCTCAGATTTATATAATTTCATATTTTATAGCGATTCTTCTGTACTTGTTATTTTTTTTTCAAAAATATATAATATAAACTTAGACTGTGAAATATATTTCAACACCTTTCGACCTTGTTGCATTTCTAACAAATGAAGAAATACCGCCTATAGTTATATTCTTAGATTAATGATGTACCTGTTAAAGTTCTAATAAATTAGGACAATTGTCTTTTTGATGGGTTTGACACAGTGTTGAACTGGACAAATTTGTTGGGAACAAATCAACTTATAAATGCGATAAGATAACAAGCAGTTAGGTTGGTCTTACCAAATATTTTTTGTGAATTACCTACATCAATATTTCAGTCCAAGAGGTTTTTGGGAAAGTATATCATCCTCTTAAGATCTAGCTTACGAATGGTTTAATCTGGAGTAGTTCAGATATACCAGTTTTACATTCTATCATAGGCAAAGATCTCATTACTATTAAGTAGTCTGACTCAAACGGGCTTTGTTTCAAAACTGAGAAAGCTTCAGTTCTAAATCCTGTTTCGTTAGCATCCTTATGAATTTCTCCAGACCTTAGTATCTTAAGATATTCCTCTAGATATCCGGGTTTCAAAGATTTTGCATTAGTTAGCTGAAAACGATGCCACTAAAAATGATAGACTTCTCTAGCTAGAGCTAGTATTGATATTCTGGAGGTTTGTTTCCAATAGGACAGTTGTTCATCTCCCAATGCAAGAGAAACCGTGACTCTTATAAATAAGATGTTTCCTGAGTGACCAATGGAATAATTAGATGACCCGCTAGGTTGCCTTACCTGAATCCTTTTCATGAGGTTCATTCATTCATTCATACGTTTAAGTAAGGCTCAACAGCTGAGGAACTTGTACTGAATCTTTGTACCATTACCCATGTTATCTACCTACTTCCATTCCAGAAGCTTTGTGTCTTCTATATAGGCTACCAGCTTATCTGGAGGAATCTTCAGTAGTTGTGATTGTTGTATTATTTCCACTCCAAAGTGCTTCCTTGTAGGTTCCAACAGAAGCAGAGTATGTGAGTAGGTGTTTCATCGTAGAGTCCACATTTTCTGCACATAGGTTCACTAACTTTGCCCATCCTGTGCAGGTGCTTCCTCAGGGTACAGTGTTCAGTCACCAGGTCGGTAACTGTCTTCAATTTTCACTTACCCAGCTTCATTAGCCTAGACGGGAGTTCCTTGTCTAACTTATTCAGTAGACTCTTAGTATGGAGGTGTCCTTGTGTCAGCCTCCATTTGGTTTGGTGTTCCTTAACTAGCCTTTGGGATTCCACAAAATGGTTCCGGACCTGTGAAGGCTCCTTTAGAACCTTCTTTAGCTAACTGATCTGCCATTTCATTCCCTGTTATCCCCTCATGTGCCGGCACCCATATTACACTTTGTTGTCTTTTGCCAGCAAGTTAAGGGATTCTTGACAGTTTTTTACAGGTTTTGTTGCCAGAATGGTCCAGAAATTTTGATGATATACGGTGAAACATCATCCACTTGTTGACCAAAAGTGGTTTTTGACAGAATTCTTGAATTTTGTTGCATCTATTCATGGTAGATTTTGAAAATTTGTTCTTCACTAAGTTTAATTTCGAAGTTCGGATCTGTGTAAAAGTACCAAGTAAATTAATCATTAGCGTTCGTTTGACCGCTATTAGAATAATTTGAATTATATTTCTATACGAATTAAATTAGTTAAGGTGCAATATTGTGTGTATAAGTGAAAATCGATATAATTATAAATGAAAGTACATGAAATAAAAAGATAAAAACTTAGCGGGATGTAGACTAGAATAATAAAGTCAATAGATGTATCCTATTTTAAATATCATCAATTTCTAATTTGTCGAAATGTTTATACGTCTTTAGAAATCGAAATTATGGAATTAATTCATTTTTCTTCAATTATAATAAAGATGTTATTAAAAAATATATAGTTTGTCCTCAGTTTAAAAATATTTCCCAGATTTCTATTTCTATTCATTTTGTGACATCCTAGCTTCCAAGGCATTGTCTTCTATAAAAAAAGCCTGAAAAACCGACTCACTAGCCAGGAAAGCAGACTCCCAAAAACTCTTGGGACTTGGCATTTTCATTGGTCTATTGGCGTCAACTATGATTCATCACTTAAAGAGCCTTTGCTAAGACTACTAGGACTAGCTTGTTAATGACGAGAAGCAAACCTAGGAGAAGGGGGCACAGCAGCCTCCCAAAAACTCTTGGAACCTAGCACTTTCATTGATCTGTCGGCGTCAGCTATGATTGACCTAATAAAGGAACACTCCTTTGAAAAGTTTAAGGGTAGATGGGACGATGCAGAAGGTTGCAGGCTTGCCAAGGAGCTGCTGCAGTATCCGGACAGCGAAGTAGCCAAAAAATACGTGACTATGAACAGACAGAACCTTCTGACAGGTCACTGCCACCTACGAAAACACCTCTACAGACTGGGTCTGTCTGACACTTCACTTTGTAGAGGATGTGAACAGGAAGATGAGACTGTCGATCACATTCTTTGTGAATGTCTCAATTTAGGTTCTCTGTATTCGGTGAGTACAGGCTAACATAAGCCAGCATGAGGGAGCTTACTTCCGGCAACGTTATCGCCTACTTCAAACAAGTAGGCTGGATGACGAGCTAGAAGGAAGTCTGAACCTCAGAAGGATACACAGTGGGCCAATTGTGGCCTTCAAATTCTTACTGATACAGAAACGTCTTTTGCAAACACCGTCTATATCTATATTTTCGATATGACTTTCTACAATAGAATAAACATTTATTCAATAATATTTTCTTGTAATTAAATGCCTTGTCATAATTCCTTATTCATGCTGCTCTAATATTTTCATATTGCACAAAATTACTTATTATTACCGTTCATTAAGAAGTAACAACTACTTCCCTGGCTATTGCTGCCAATTTGTAAGAGACGTAAGTAACAAGTTTTCAATTTATGGATATACAAGCGGAATAATAAATTTTTAATTTTCCCAAGGAATTGAAACGAAAAATAAAAAACGTCGGGCAGCTCGCTGATAAATCAGAAAACAGGTTTACAAAAGCTTACATAGCTTAAGAGCGAACAATAATAATAACAATACAAATAAACTAGGATTTAATCGTAATGATAATCGTTTTTCGTAGTTTATAATCTGCCACGCATTTCGGTATTAACAGTGACAACCTTTGGTATATAATAAAATTAAAATAGTGTCACCATTTTCAAATGCCTTTATGGGTCTTTAATATCCAATAACCCGTTGTGGTAAAGAATTTATGAAAATTAATAGCTAATAAAAGAATGCCCACCGTTAATATTTTATATTTATTTTGTTTTTACAACTACAGCAGGCATTTCTAAAATGTAACTAATATGTATGTATTTTAATTGCTTCTGACCTCATCCTACATAGATTATCTCGGTAATCTTTTCTGTATCTGTAAATTAAAATGGAAATAAATTCAATGGGACTTATCTATATATGTATATATATTATTTATACATGGACTGAATTGCCATTTGGAATTTAAATAACTACACGCGTTTCTCCAAAAAATTTGAAAATATATTAGACGAAAAGAATTTTCAGATGAATTCTAAATAAATGAACTTTCTTACTTTATTCTATGAAAGTAGTAAAGCCGAGAAACAGAAAAAATCTGTTCATTAGAAAGATCTAGTAGATAGGGATTAGACAATCTAAGATTCTTCTGGGTGACTACAACCTGTTGAGATCAAATGAATGCACAAGTCAAAGTAAAACTGCGCTAAGAGTTTCAACAGGGATCCTAACGGGACATTGTCGCCTGAATGGGCACTTGAAAAAGCTCAAAATAGTGGAGGAAGAAGAATGCAGATTTTGTGGCATGGAAGGAGAAACCTCCATCCACACATTTTCCAACTGCACAGCACTTCAGAATCCTAGAGCACAACACCTGGGAGATTACTGGATAGAAGAGGAACATTTACCTAAGTTGAAGCCTGTAGATATCCTAAAATTCCGCTGGAGAAGGAAACTCTCCTCAGAAGTAAGGAGGCACAATAGATCTTTTAGGTCTCAGTGGATGTCACCCCAAATTGTAAATTTGCAATGAAAAAACCCACAAAAAAAGTAGATCCTTGCAAAACCAATACAGGATCCAAGAAATATTAATAACTATTTCGTGCAATTGCATGCGAAATCGGTATTTCGCGTCCTAAGCAGAGTCCGTGAAATTAAATTTCGCGGCCGTTACCCATAGCAACGGCTGCGAAACCAAACGTCACATCCAAATTTGAATATCACTTCCAAACATGACATTTTTAAAATACTATGAAGACAAGGATTTTTTTTATTGAATATAGCCGAAATTACAACGCTTTTGAGTTCAGGACGAGTGGAAGGTACTGAAATATCGCTTTCAGTAATTATCATTTGCGTTTTGTCAAGAACTGTCAAAATATTTTTTCTACAAACGTCAAAAAATGACAAGGTTCGCGCATTGACAACAATATGCTAAGTGACCCTTTTTTTCATTTTCCTTCGTTACCATGACACCGTGCGCGAAGTAGTGTGCGAAATACTTCGCACACTGCATGTAAACTATATGGGATTTTTATATTTTAACCTTTATGTTCCTCAATGAAGCAAAAATCCAAGAAATCATTTATTTATTAAAGTATAACAATGATTAAGGCTTTCAAATTGTAAGAAAATTTAACACTACCTAATTTTATTTATTATTTACAATGTTAACATTAATGGTGCAGCCAGTGCACGAACCAATATTTATTCCTAAACCAGATAACTCAGATTCAGCTCGTGATATCGTAGTTTTGGGAGTTGGAAGACTATCCATTTTTGATTTGCAAGCAACTACCGTAAATGTGACAGCACTTGATCCTGAAATTTCAAAGTCTAAAATTTTATTTGATATTTGAATTTTATTGTTGATAGATAGATAGTATCCTGCGGCCACAGTCGAAGATTTCCATCCTCCATGTCGCTTCAAAACACATATATCGGCCCTCGTATTAGCAAGGAGTGTGGCTGATGTTCTCCGAAAACAATGGCCCGTGTAGGCATCAGGATTTAGTAATTTTAGGTGTTTTGCTATTAAGCTAGGCATCTTTCCAATACTATTTATTCCAACAACTTGGTTAGAACATCTCTTATTTTGATACTTCAAAAACAATCGGCGACTGGTAGCATAACTTGGACGAAGAGCCGCATATTTTCGGTAAATATCAGTATAATCTAAATTTGAAACTGTAAAAATTCGTTGTATATTCGTTTTTGTTTCGGGTACTTTAACAATCAAAATTGAATTTACATCTTCTATGTCATCGACCGTCATTTTAGTGAGTTCCTCACGGCGGCAAGCACCCGAAATACCCAGTATCAAAACAACCTGAAAGGAAATCAATCATTTAAAAAACATCAAAAATCTACCTTAACCAACAAATAGTTTCCATCATCTGCTTCTCTTATGAATTGTTCAACCTCCTCTCTAGTCAATACCTTAGATTTCTTAGGATGGTTTCTTACTGACAATTTTTTCAAATATGGAACCAACTTGGTGAATTTCTTAAAATCCACGTTTTCTTTAACATTGAGTGCTGCTTTCAACATAGAATATATTGCCCATAACGTGGAAGACTTCAGCTTCTCAGACTTCTCTGAAAAATATGCCAACAGCACATTTTCGGATATTTTTCTGGCTTTATTTGCTTCACACCACTCTTTAAATTGCTGATATGCATTTTCATACTGGCGCCTCGATTTCTCCGGTTATTAAACGATAGAATTGTTCAATTTATTCAACAATATCACCGCGTGCTATGGAAATGATATGATTCAATATATACAAATATCTTTTTTGACCGAATTTAGGGTCTTTTCTATTGTCAAAATATTAAAAATCAAGTTATTACAGTTGTTACTACCTTGGGCTGATAATAATGAATATTTAGATGAATCCATATAAATTGAACCCGAAACGGAAAATTTGAAATAGGGGCAACATCAATTAGATGATACCTTTATGAAAATTCACAACTCTGTACTTTTTTTTTATCCGGCAATATTTAAAAATTGTAAGATACTTTTACTATAACTCGGTATATGAAAATGAATCAATAGGTAGTAATGAAATAATGAGAATTCACACAAATAATGACTTCTTAAAACAACAGTAGAGTAAAACGTGAACTCTACTTTAAAAAATAAACACTCGAAAAAATTTCTATTCACTAGCAATCTATAAAACAATAGCTCCCTCAGAAACAGGCTTTCCATCGTCTCTTCCATAGCATGATTTACTCCAACGTATTACCATTGAAGCGGCTGCTGTCACTCTATCGAAGTAAAGTGTTGCTGGAAGGCCATACGTATAAAAGAGAATAAGTAGCCTTCTTGTCAGACCATCTAGACTTCAATCACATGCGTTATTACATTTTTACCATTGACACAATGGTCCATATATTACCGAGCAGTGGTAAGCGGGAGCAAGTCTTCACATCTCTTGACCGCGAGTTTAAACGTTTTGCAGAAGAGGTTACGCTATAGACAGAGAAGGGTCAGCCCATTGTAACACCAATCCATCAATATGGTATTTTAATATTTGCAAAATAAATATGTATTTATATTCTATCATTGAACTTCTCTGAAAAGGTTTCAAAGAGGCTTAAATAGGATTTCAAGCTTAAAGGACCTTTGTGATTCAATATAAGCAATTGGTTATCCAGGATACTGAAGAAATTAAGAAATTGCCCCGTCAGAAAGTTGGTTCAAGTAACTTTATTGATTTTAAACTACACAAGGTGAAGCAAAAATGTATTTGTAAAGTAGGAAGGGTCACATCACTTAGGCCACATGTAACCCATTGTACATTCTCCCGAGGAGTTGTCCTCCTAGGTTATCGTCCATCCTGTCCTTTCTAGGAAGGTGGACAGGTCACTAGGAGACATCTCCTTAATATCGGCAGATGTATGCCAACACTCACCGAACACACACTCTCTTATTGACGATAACTCCGGATACTCGCATAAGACATGCCTGACAGTTTCATCTTCCTGTTCACACATCCTGCATAGAGGTGTATCCACTAGCCCCATAGTATGGAGGTGCTTCCTTAGTTGACAGTGGCCAGTCAGAAATCCTACTGTTAAACGTAGGTTTTTCCTGGTCATCGCCAAATATTTCTTAGACGCCAGCTTCCTAGAGTCGCCCAGGCTGATCCTAGCAAGACTGTATTCTTTGATTCCATCCCATCTTTTAAGGGATTGAGCATGGGTGTAACGTTTGGCTAGTTCCGCAATTGTCGAAGTCGTTAGGCCGTAGGTGAAACTGGGTCCTGAAATTTTCAGTCCAGCCGCTTCCCTTGCTGAAGAATCGGCAATGCGATTACCTTTACTCCTGTCGTGCCCTTTAACCCACCTCAGGTCTTTTAACCACGCATATATGATGCTGCTGACATAAAATAGGTATTTATTCGCTGCAGGTAGAGTTATAACATCTGAACACATCATTAGAAACTCATCAAGTCCTGACAAGATGAACCCTGACAAAATTCAACAGAATTAAATGTTTTTATACTTGGAAAAAGTTACCAAGAAAGTATTGGACAGAGACAGGATTAATCTACGTTATCTAGCAGACTTTCTCACAGGCTGTTGTCGTCAGAATCACCATTTAAGGCCCGCCACACATGGTTGCACTTGCATTGGTCGGCACGAGCCTCGTGTGAGTGTTGCATTCGCTGTCACGTGTTGGAACAGGAACGTACATGAGCGTGTACGCGCAGGTCAACCGATGCAATACTTGTGGTCGAGCCACAGCTTTCGAGTGGCAGTGAAGACCAGTGGAAGGTTAATATTTATTGAGCCGCAGAATTCTTTGGAAATATTACATGTTCATGGAAGAAGAGTGAGAAATGTTTATATGACGTAAAACATCCCGATTACATGCGGATTTTCTTCTCTTTAAATATGAGCTCTTTCAAGTTTTTCTTCTTTTGCACTCGCATTGTCAGCATCTGGTTCGGAACTCACATATATCGCCTCCATCGCAGGACTTCAGCGAAACTACGTGAGCAAATGCGTATCAGGCAAGTTTTCACTTTGCCAGTGTCACATTGGCGCAGTTACTTGAACAAGTACGAGTGCGAGCATGTGCGGCGGGTGTAACAGTCTTGCGTTGATGAAAAATTTGAGTGCTATCTATATTCGGTAGATAATGAAGTAGCAGAGCGTATTCTTTGCTCCTGATTTTTGCTGCTTAGTGCAAGTGACACTTAAGTTTTGTTTAGATGACAATTTGAAGCTTGTCACATCATCAGCTATCGAGTTAACTAAAGAAATTAGTGAAACTGTAATAAATGTTAAAGATGGTAAAGATCCGACTAACTTCACACGTTCTAATGACGATCCTGTTAAAATCCACTTTGCTGTGGTAGCTTTTAAGTATTGTTGTTGACTTTACCGACCTGTAGAGCGACCGACAATTAAAAGTGATTGTTTGTTGCCAACTGGTGGCTATATATCAATCAGGGTGGGCTTTCAAACGTTCTCTTCGGTTGAAGCAATGAGGAAATGTGTTTCAAGACACAAAGTTACTTTTAGTATTTTGTACCGAAAAAAAAACTATATGTACATAGCGAACAGTTTACGACATGTATGGTTTATTTATCCTTTTCGAGGAGCTGACAGTTTTATTATGAGCGTCAAGTTTTTCTAATGCGAGGTGTTAAGTTGTATACAAAGTTTTACTGGAAAATTGTATGAAATGTGTTTTTTGGAATTTACAAAAGAGCTTGGAATATATCCATTTTTTCAAAGGAGCCGTTTCTACGCCGGCATCACCTCAGCCTCCTGGGCTTATTGTGGATACTCCTATGGTGTTCAGCCAATCCGTTCCCTGTATTAACTCATATAGGTTGTTTTTGCTGGTTTATTGTAGAAGTCTTCTGGAGTCATTTGGGGTCTACCATAAAGTTTCTGCCTTCTGTATGTAAGGTCTCCGTTATACAGCCCTATTTTGTTTAGGTACTCCTTTGTGGGGAAGTGTCCCGTAAGTAGACCCGTTATGGTGCGTAGTTTGTTCGTGTTCATTGAGAGCAGTTCTTTCGCTACTTTTTCTGATGGTTCTTTCATGAATGTCTTCCCATGTATTTGCCTGGGCGTATTCTTCCAGTGCTTATTGTATTGTTCTTTCACCCTTTTAACCATGACCTCGTTTTGCATCTGGCAATGCCCACTGCTGGTTCGAGTCCGTTCATCAGAGTTGACGATCCTGCTCTTGCGAGTTCGTCAACTTTTTCATTGCCAGCGATTCCTTTGTGACCTGGGACCGTGGGACCCACTCCAGTGTTACACTGTTCCGAGTCGCCAG
Source organism: Galerucella pusilla (assembly GCA_910591695.1). NCBI lineage: Eukaryota > Metazoa > Arthropoda > Insecta > Coleoptera > Chrysomelidae > Galerucella > Galerucella pusilla. Next base: position 17,266 of record CAJUYI010002155.1, read on the forward strand.
TCTTTTAAGTTCTTCGCCGCATTCCCATACTAGCCGAGGTGTTACCCTAGAGCTCTGAAGTGCTTTAAGGGCAGCTTGACTATAACATAGACCTCTGCCTGAAATACCGAGGCGTATTTTCCAAGCGAGACGATTCCTTCATATTTGCTCGACTTGCTGTATATGCCCGCTCCGGTGCCAATTCTGCCATTCTTTGATCTTTGGAACGTTAGTTAAAAATTGTCTTTGGCTCTTAGTCGCTTTGGTATCGATGGTAATGAGACAGAGACCTCTGCTACAAACAAAAATGTCGTGGGTGACTACACAGGACCAAAACGTACCATCGAAATCTTATCATTGAATAACAACTGTGAAGAAAAGTTTTAATGCTCATGCAAAATTTACCAGGATGGCCTCATTTTTTATTACATGGAAAATATTGACAAGGACTACAACGTGAAGGACCTACGTTGGCCAACTAGTCGCAAATCTTCGATACTTCATTTGACAAGGCTTGGACTGTGGGGAAATCTGATGTGAGCCACAATATAGCCCGACAAGCTTTAAACCATCCTCTTTCTTCTGTAAAATGTGACTAGCTTTATGAGGCTAAACTTAGATGGACCACAGCGGCACGTCACGACAACTTCATAAATGTGGTCGTTAATGGTCGGAGGTGGTGGTTGGGTCGTTAGGCTAAACTCAGACGGACCATAGCGACTATTTTGTGTTTGTGTTGTCGTCATTTGTCGTTGTGGTCCGTCTGAGTTTAGCCTAACGACCCAACCACGACCTCCGACCACTAACAACCACATTTATGAAGTTGCCGTGCCGCGTCGCTGTGGTCCGTCTGAGTTCAGCCTGAGAGTTTCCTTAACTGAGCTCTTTAAAACTCTAGTTTTTGTAGTTATTTCGTGACAAATACTCCAAAATGTTAATGTTTAGCGCTTTAATATTGCTGGGAAGTAAATTGAAAAAAATTTCTCTTTTCAAGAAAAAGTGAATCGAAAAGTTGAAATTTTTGTACATACACGTTTCGAACGTGCGGCTAAATCAAAGAAATGTAATTACAAGAAGGATATGCTAGACGCTCACACGATTATCTTCGGCTAACGGATTCCAAATCTTAGTATTGTTGAATAATTTGCTATGATATTTATGTTCCTCATATACACTGCTCGAGCTGTAATTTTTGAAATTTACAGTGATGAGATGAGAAGATTTTGTGTCCTGTTTGTTGAACAACTAATTTTTGTACCCTTCACTTTCGCATACTCTCATTTACAAAAATTGCGGATATACTGTAGCTGATTTTTTCCCATTTTTATTCATTATTTGGGAATGTGTATCTGAAATTTCAGCTGAAAATTCCCATTATTATGGACTTTAATATGATTTTTTGACTGTGTTCGTGCATTATCGACCATAGTATAACCTTTCAAATTTTTAAAATTGGAGCTGAAGTTTTTTCAGACACCTTATATTGAAATCTAATAATTTCACCCCGAAGATTACGAAATAAGAAGAAGAAATGAGAAATTTGTATAGTCATTCATAAAAAAATTTTTCTCTAGAATTTTCGTACTTCTCGTTATTATAGACACTATGATTTTTTGACTATGCTCGTACAATTTTGAAAACGTGCAATCAAACCGATATTTTGTCGGCAATCTTTTTGTAATGCAGTATAATCGTGAAATTGCATCCTACTCTCCATTCTGGCATGTTAGCTAATAGCAAAATCCACCTATAAACACATATAACACAATAATTCTCACACTTTCATCGGAATCAATCATACCGGCCAACAGGTAACTTTAACTATTACTAAACAAATCTTTGTTTCCAATTAAATCACACTCGCTCTCGTTCGATATGTAATTTAAAATTATCATTCAATTATTGGCCCCGTAATAATTTAATGAACACTTCCAAAATATCATCGTGCGGCTTAAAACTTGTTAATAGACCATCTCCGACGAGCACGATCTAACTGTGTTTCAACTGATGACTTATAATTTCGCTTCGTTATGTTCTTCTTTCCACATACAAAAAGTTACTATTGGAGCAGTTACCTACTCGAAGATCGTGTGGAAATTATCATCAGTTTTATGCTTTCGTCATTTTTCTTCACTTCGTTATATACAGTGACTGATGACCTCTAGGAAATTATCATTATATATTCAATTCAGTTAAAATATAGACTTTATTTCGTTAAAAAAAAGACTGAAGAATGTTTGTATGTATTTTGGGGGGACATTAATCGAGACCTAAAAGATCTATTAATAATAATAATCAAAATATACGCATCAAACCAGCGTCAAAAAAAAAAATTAGCAAAAAAATAGAGTACAATATGGAATCTTTACAGAACCCGGAAATTCAGGAAAGATATGTAGCAGAAATAAGTCGAGGATGCCAAATGCGTAATCAAGAAAACCTGCAAAATATAGATGAGAAGTGGGAAAAAATGGAAGGAGTAATACAACATGCAACCAAAAAAATTATTCCCAAAGAACAGAATTCAAGGAGAAAGAAATGGTGGACTGGCGAATGTGCAATAGAAATAGAAAAAAGAAATAAATTGAGAATGAAAGCAATACACACTGGGAAAACAGAAGACAAAAAGGCATATAATGAACAAAGACGAAAAGCAAAGAAAGTATGCAGACAAAGAAAAAGGGAGGAAAGGGAACAGAAAGCTAGAGAAATTGAAAATTACTATCAAAAGAAAGAGATACGAACACCAAACCAGGCAGTTTATATGAAAGATGCGGAAGGGAATTTGATAGGTGAGGATAGTGAAATAAGAGCGAGGTGGAAGGAATATTTTGAACAAACGCTAAACACAGATGAAATAGAAAACATACAAGAAGTAGATTACGGGTGCATAAACATAGAAGTTCCAGAACCAACTAGGCATGAAATTGATGAAATAATAGCTCAACTCAAGAACAACAAATGCCCTGGTATGAACAGAATTACAGCAGAAAATATTAAATATGCTGGTGAAGAACTGAAACAACAAATTTACGAATTAATACTGGAAATATGGAAAGAAGAAAGGATGCCCAAAAATTGGAACCATTCTCTGATAATACCTATTCTAAAAAAAGGAGATGCAACTGATTGTAATAATTACAGGGGGATATCCTTATTAGATGTCGTATATAAGGTCCTAGCTATTATGATTAAGAAAAGATTAGAACCGATCTCAGAAAAAGTAATAGGAGAATACCAAGCTGGCTTCAGAAAAGGGAGAGGAACGACATCAGATATTTACAATGAAGGAAATTTTAACATCATGCTATGAGTACAAAATACCAGTTCTAGTACTTTTCCTTGATTTCAAGAAGGCATATGATTCTATCTCCAGAAGTAACCTGTTAAAGGCTTTGAATGAGTTCGAGATCCTAAGAAAATTGGTGAATCTTGTGAAGATGCTCTCATCAAAACTACTAGCAGTGTACATATCAGAGGTGAAGGCTCAGAAAGTTTTGAAATAGGAACAGGTCTGAAGCAAGGTGACCCCTTGTCAACATTAGTATTCAACCTTGCATTAGAAAAAATTATAAGAGACAGCAGATTGAATAGAGAGGGACACATTTACTATAAAAGCCATCAAGTTATTTGTTATGCGGACGATATGGCCATAATTTCAAGGACAGAGAAGGATTTGGGTGAAATAACAAAGAATTTAATAGAAGCGGCCGCTAAAATGGGACTTACAATAAACGAACGGAAAAGTAAGCTGATGGGACTCGGAAACCAGACAACAAATGACAAATTTAGAGTAGAATCCCAAAGAGAAATCATCGAATTTGAATATGTGGAAGAGTTTATATATCTAGGAACCCTGTTAAATAGTGATTGTAGTGAAGAAAAGGAAATTAAAAATAGAATCATGAAAGCTAACAAAAGTGCAGGAGTAATAAATCACCTAGTCCGGTCAAAGCATCTGTCAAGGAAATCAAAATTGAGGTTGTACAGTACTATATTGAAGCCTACGGTATTGTATAGTTGTGAGACATGGGTTTTAAACAAAAAACAAAGAGAAAGTGTAATTAGATGGGAAAGGAAAATGTTAAGAAGAATTCTGGGAGGGAAAAAAGTAGGAGTGTTTATGAGAAGGACTAACGAAGAATTATATAACATTTATCGTGAACCCAAAATAGATGCAACTATTACATCAGAAAGACTTCAGTGGTTAGGGCACATAGAAAGGATGGAAGGAGGAAGAATAGTGAAACAAATAGCATGGAGAGTTCCGGAAGGGAAGAAGAAAAGAGGCAAACCAAGGAAAATATGGAGGGAAGTTGTACTAGAAGACCTGAAAGAAAAGAATGTGAACCGATGGAGAGAAAAGGCCAAAGATAAAAAAGTATGGAGAGGAATTACAAAGCTATGGGCCTAAAAGGCCTGTTAAAAGCTATATATATACGCATCAAACCAGCGTCAATTTCAACATTTACTTAATATCACTGAAAAATTCTCCAGTGATATACAAATGGGATTTGGATTAGACAAGTGCAAAACCTTAAATATCAAAAAGGATAAAATCGTTAACGGAGATGTGTTACTACCCAATGGGAATATTTGCCATGCAAAATGGTGAAACCTACAAATATCTAGGATTTCAGCAAGCTAAGCTACTAGACCAAAAGCAAGCCAAAATCAAAATTAGGAGCCAGTTCACTCAAAGGGCAACTACTTTATACAGATCCTGACATACTCATTTGGAATTCTGAAGTGGACAAAGACAGAACTGGAGGATATTCAAAGAACAACCCGTACCATGATGACCAAACACTAATGTCACCATCCGACATCATCAGTTATCATGACAACACTACCAAGAAGAGACGGAGAATTTAAATAGCAAACAAATATTTAAACTCCAAGAATTCTTCATTGCCAAGGCTGAAACATCTTAATTGCATGAGATGGTCGCAAAAGTAGATAAAAACTATTCCCCCTTAAATCTTGTAAGCCCTGATATGAAACTTGAAATTGTTATAGACTCTGACAAACAGGTGGAGTGGGCCCAGAAAGCGCTTCATGGTCGACATCATCACGACCTCAATCAACCTCATATCGATAAAGAAGCATCAAATAAGTGGCTCTCTGATGGAACATTATTTCCAGAAACAGAAGGATTTATGATGGCAATTCAAGTCCAAGTAATTAATACCAACAATTACAAGTACTTTCTCATAAGAGATCCAAACATCGCTTCGGACAAGTGCAGAAGGTGTCAACAAACAGCAGAGACGATACAACACATCACGTCGGGATGTTCAGCCTTAGCTAACATTGATTACTTACGCAGGCACAATCAACTTTGCAACATCATCTATCAGAAGTTGCCAACAAATTTGGATTAGTTAACACCTACATCCCATATTACAAGTACCATCCGAATTCGGTGCTAGAGAGTGCTGATTTTAGACTATACTACGATAGGTCAATTGTGGATAAAAAAGCTAACTCGGTTCTTCTGGTGGATGTTGCTGTACCCAATAATAACAATATTCTAGACAAATACAACGAGAAAATTGCAAAATGGACCGATCTTGCAATTGATGTAGGATAGATGTGGCATGCAGAGAGGTGGTACCGATCAACTCCACAAGACAGCCTTACCAAACTCGGTCTTCACAAAAATACATACATCGATCTGCAGAAGGCTACCATTTTAAATACCTGTCACACTGTCCGTAAATTTCTAAATATGTGACTTCCGAGCCTAATCCCATTTGCGTTCACACACGCTCGGGATAGGTGAACATTACCAGCAAGTGCTGAGCAAGTGTAAACTTGGAATGGTGATAATAATAATAATAATAATAGGTTTATTGTTCCTTCGTACATACATTACATGAACAAGGAGAGTGACCTGAAAATAAGTAATCACACATGTAAAGAAAAAAAAACATAAATAAAATATTATTATAAACAAACAATAAGGGAACCTAGTGAAGATGCATAATAAAAACATAATGTGTCTATATAACTATATAACATTACGTACATTAATGATATTCGTTGTTTTGTTGATAAATGCTCTGATTTTCATTGCTCCACTCAAAAATTGATATAGTCTGGTAAGATCCATGATATTCGTTGATCAAAGTATCGAGTCCAGGTCGTTCGAATGTCCTCGAGGTTTGATCAAGTCATATCTTAGGTGTTTATTCATTGGACAGACTAGCAGCACGTGTTTCGAGTTTCTGGCTCTTGACAATTGCAAATTGAGCATATTATATTGGTTTATATTTTATAGGAGTTGCTATTGATACAGATATATAATTTTTCAGTGTTGGCTGTTCGGAGCTGAGCCACAAGTCTCTTAATATATAGTGGAGCTGGGCTACATAAATAATTGTTATCATGAGATTCATCTTGTAAAAGATATTCATATGTGGGATGACGGATGCTGAGTAGTATTCTAGTTTGGTCTTCTTGAGAGTTTTTATTCAGATATTGGTTTAGTATTGTTTCTTTTGAGTTTAAGGTGATACTATTGATATTTAAATCTAGATCGCAGTATGTGAAGATTTATTGTGCCTCCTTACTTCTACTCAGTCTCTGAGGAGAGTCTCAGAAACTAGTAACTCATTTAGTCCTGTTTCCCGGAGGAATTTTAGGATGCCTGCAGGCTTCAAATGTTCCTCTTCTATCCAGTAATCTCCCAGGTGCTGTGCTCTAGGATTCTGAAGTGCTGTGCAGATGGAAAGTATGTGAATGTAGGTTTCTTCTTCCATGCTACAAAATCTACATTCTTTTTGTTCCACTATTTTGAGCTTTTTCAGGTGCCCATTGAGGCGCAAATGTCCCGTTTGGATACCTGTTAAAACTCTTAGCGCAGTTTTACTTTGACTTATGCATTCATTTGATCTCATTAGGTTGTAGTCACCCAGACGAATCTTTGATTGTATAAGCCCTACTGGATCTTTCCAATGTTCAGATCTTCTTTTTTTCTCGGCTTTACCTATTTCTTCCAATATTATATATTATATTGAGGCTGATTCCGCAAAAGGGTTCAGGACCCCAGAAAGGTATATCAGTCCCCCTGTTTGTTAGTTAAGACTGAAGGATATGCAACCTTCAACACAGTGGTATGACTAGGGAAGGACGGCAAAGGATCTATGGGATTGGCTAATTTTATCTATTGTTTCATATCGACAGCTGTTGGTTGAATGCCCAACCAATGTAAAGTACTCAGTTGCAGCAAGCTTTAATGTACTAGAAAGTAGAAGCTTAATTAATAGGTACTCCACTTTTTCATTTTTCATATTTTCAGTTCAGAACTCTACAGTTGGAATATTAACAATTAGTATAACCAGAAAACGGAGAATATAAACTGATTAACTAATTTTATGTTTTGAAAAAAAAGGAAGAGCAAAACTCATTAAATTGCTGAGATTGCTAAGAGATGACAACTGTTTCGCATTGAAAATCAATTTAAACTGTGTCAGACCTTGAAAAGGAAGATCAATTTTACTTACGAAGAAAAAAAAAGGAGTGATGTAAACAGTTTTACTGAACTCGTTCTAGCAGAAATAATCAATTCCTAAAATTCTTTAAACACAAAATCGAGTGTGAAATAAAGTTCAACATGCGAATATGTAAATTTTGAATATTAAATACGAAATTGCAGCACACTTTGTACGTCGTATCGAATCAAGTTCACACGGAATCAGTTTTTGCTTTTTAAACCGATCGTTGAACGTATTTTCTTTGAAAAAATTGAAGAAATTTATTTTCAAGCAACCACTCATCATGTTCTTATCCAAATATTTTACTTACACTGAGATCTAAAAGATATTTTGCTCCTCCCCATATTGCAAACAACGTATTTTGACACTGTTTTGAAGAACTAAAGTCCATTTTCCACTGTGTGAGTTGACGCTGCAACTCGAAAAAGTTGCATGCAATTTTTTCGTTGTGCGATTTTTTCGTTGTGCGCGTAGGTCGCATAACTCGCTGTGACTTGGTAACCCTTTCTGGTAAATTTTATCGCACCAACCCAACATTTCTATTGGCTGCTCCGCTCTAACATTGCTGTCACTGTCAATTAAGTTGGCAACACGTTACGTTTCCCCTATTCCTAGATGAGTCGCAGCAACAAGCATTTGTCCCAGCAACAAGTCGCTGCGATTTGACGAAACGTGGAAAATGAACTTAAGTAAAAATTATCGATTGCCATTGCCATTTCTGTTGCTTTTTATGTACTGCAGGAGACTTCTGGCTTCGTTATATAGTGTATAAAATATTATTTGCAGCTTCCTTTTTATTGCTGACGCTCTCAAACACTTTAGATCTTTTGGGTTTATATCCGTCAGTTCTTTTTTTTTAAAATGCTCGATGTTTGGAACACCTTTAGTCCTGGTTTGTTGACTAGAGTGCTTTTAAGACGATAGGTACTACTACTACTACTACTACTACTACTACTACTACTACTAAATGTGCAGGCGAGCCTTGACCTAGACAAACTCAAGCCAAGGTTCCGGCACTGAGGCCACTGGCGGGCCCATTGTGCCATTCCTGCTACCTAGACATCCAGGAAGCCGAGCCCTGCAATAAAGGCCACAACCTTTTTCAGTGGATGCCTGCTTGTGTCTCCAGGGGCCATGACAGGGACTCCGGAGATTCGCCTGCGTAATACATGGACACTCTAAGAACATGGACTGACGTTTCGTCAGTCATCCCGCAACCCCTACATAGGAAACTTTCCTCTACTCCTAGGTTGTAGAGGTGCTTCCTCACCCAGCAGTGCCCTGTTAGGAGTCCTGCTATCTTCCTCAACCTACTCCTTAGTAGTTCAATAGCTGCCCCAGATAGGGAACTTTTAGAACTCCAGTCAAAACACTTCGTGGAGCCTTACTGTGATTCAGCCATTAATTGGTCTCACTAAATTGTAGTATTTCAAGAGTAGCGCAACTGCCTGGCGAGTGTGTAGCTTCTTGTACAAGATGATAAGAAACCACCGGCAAGAAATTACGTGAAATGCTCAGTCTCAGGGATGATTTGCTACATAAAAAGGGTCAGATTGGAGAATGTTCCTTAGTTTCAGAGAAACACAAATAGAGCTAAATAAATCGAAGCAGATGATTTCAGATGTGAGTGATGAACAATGGACATGATTGATATTTTATATTTAAACGACTGGCCTATTGGAACAATAAACGAGAGCAATTTGGCTTGGTGTAAAATAAGATGTGTAGGATGATATTCGTGATGCCAAAAGTTCAATATTGTGTTCTATATAAAAGTCAAGTTTCTCATGGAATGTGTTTTAGATTTTGCACTCGTATGAATATTAATCGTGCATAGATACATTCGATATAGTTTATCTAAAATCAGTATGTATTAAAAAAATTAAAAGGGCGCTTCTCGGTCGTCAAAAGCATCGAAATGAGTTGACCTATCCGGGAAAAAGACATGGAATAATATCAAATTTATTTAGGAAACGTAACAAGTGTTTACAGTTCGCAGAAGCAAACATGAGCCCTGGTGGGCGTGTTCATGTCGCTGTAGTTGTATTTTTGTAGTAACAATCGATATTTTGAATCGATAACCAAATATCGATACCATAAAATGTCAACTGTTGAGAGATATGTAAGCAAAGTCAAACTTGCTAAAAATTTAACTCTAAATATTAACAAAAAAATTTATATTGGACCAAAAATTATATAATAATAAAAATATATAATAAAATAATACAGACACTAAAAATGAACAAAATGATGTATGTTGATGAAATCACTCGGTCATATCATTTCGATTATGTTAACAAATTACTGATGAACGATCGTTAACATTAGCTCCTGATTGGCTCGTTGCGATGACCTTCTTTTAGTTCGCATATTTTCCGGGGCTCATGTTTGTTTCTGTTAACTGTATAATCAATAACTTTACAGAGTGTTATAAGAACAGTAACTATAAATTTATACAAAGCATTCTCGTTAAATTTGTAATATGTTATGTTGAATCGTAATTTACTCAGTCATAGCGGTCAATCCGTTGTTGTAAAATCGATTATTATTTTCGTGTTCATGAGAGTAAGAAATCGATTTGAAGACCACGTGAATTGTTGGAGACGTATTTTATTAGTCACTGACGTATTTTATTAGTCACTTTCTCGGTGGGATCGAATATATATGAACATAAATATGGAAATTGGTACCACTGGAAATGTTCAGAGTTGGAAAATCTGTTGTAGGTTTTTTATTTTATTGGTATTTATGTATATACTATGAGAAATAGGAAATTTATTGTGTTTAGAATCAAGTAGAGCTCGTATAATACCATTCTTGGAGTGCTTCATCGATTGTTAATGTCCTTTTAGCACATTAAGTGGGCAGAAATGGAAAAAAAGGAGGTCTGTGATTAATCATAATCAAAATATCACAATAATGAACCGCTTAAATGCATTACAAACGTTAACCCTTATCTCTGACTTGAGAAATTTGATTAGTTGATGTTTAGGATACGCCCAACCGCGACCTATCAATCGGGAGAACTTACAGCGTTCACAATAGGATGCAGACGAACCTTTCGTATTGGCAATGTGTGTTCTCAAAAATTTTCAGTTAGAACAAGAAGCTGACGCACACCAAGAAGGCTATTGAATGTACTATATATATGTTTTATATATCAAAAGGGAAGAGGAAACAAAAAGATGTGATAAAATATTGATTGTCGATAGTTTTATGAGCCTTATTATTTAAAATTTACATCTCATAATCCAGGCTTCTAAGTAAACAGACTAAGTATAATAGACTACACGCATATTCCATATTTTTCTTAGATATTAGTGTTCGGAAAGCATATTATTTCGTATTTTTGGCTTGATTTGGCAACGGCGCATTTGGGAATGTGTTGGTCGTTGGAAGAGATACGTTGGCGCGACGGCGCAGTAAGATTAAGAAGGTGATTCGTGCACCGACACGTTGTAAGAAAGCCGGTATAATTTTGAGCCGAAAATGCATGTATTTTAATCTAACAATTTATTCATTGTATAAGAACAATTATATAAAGAAAGTGAAAGTGTACCAGATCGTTTATCATTTCACGCAATCCATTCAAAAGAACAAAAAGTGTATTCAATCAAAAACAATTAGTTTATAATAGTAAAGTTGATATCAAAAATAACTAATAATAGGAAATAAACCAGTTTCCATTGGAAATTCAAATTACAATGCACTTTCCGACCAATAGCCGAGAATTTCCGAACACTACCGATGATACGTGTGATGTCATACCATGTGATTACTTTTGTCAATATGGCCGGTATTGCATTAGGTTCTGTGTAGTTTTGTGTTTATATTGTAATTTAATTAACTATTAATTGCTTCATCGACGTAAAATAGTTATCTATGTATTGAAAGCAAAAAGTGATACATTATTGCTTGAGCAATAAAGTCTGGAGTTTCGATAGTCGTCGATTTACACTCTGGAACAATGCAATACTTGTAATACAAAGTTTTTTCCGGCTTTATCCATTTTTAAAGCTTTCAGAAACAAATTAGGTCACAAGAACTCAGAGCGTGATACACGAATAAGAACGTAAACAAATGACGTCACTCCATGGGGCAACCATATTTATGACGTGAAGCGCGTTTTGGCGGACTTTCAAATTTTATGATTTTTAAAGTAGTTTTGAAAGTAAAGTTTATATTTTTTTCAAAAAAATGGGCATACAAGGTGTTAGGAGACCCGATAAAGCGTCAATTCCCACCAATAGCAAAATTTATGCTTGTACCCTATTAAGGTAGGGAAGTATCCAAGTCATAAAATTAAAATACATTCTATAAAAATATAAACAAGTATCTTTATAGTTTTTTTTTCTTTCAAATACCACAATGGTATTACTAATTCTTATCAGATTGTCATTTAAAAAGCGTTTGTAGGCACAAGTAGCTAATGAAGCAAATGCCTTGTAAATTGTTCCAGAAACAAGAAGTTCTTGAATACTCTGCGGTAGACGAAAAGTTGTAAAGTTGCTGCCTCCACAACGATTAACTGCATGCAAAACAGACGTGTTAACAAAGTTAAAACCCACATTCATTATCCCATCGAATTCACGCATCTTAGGCCAGTCGTTTTTTATACTTTCATATGTCAAAAAAACATTTTAGGCTTCGAAAAGAAGAATATCAAGTCACGTAAACAATTTTTTACTCTCTTTGGGTGTTCAAGTTATGGTTTAAATACTTTGTTCTAGAGAGTATACCATAGCTAGAGGTACAATACATAAATGCTTGAACCACTTAGCACTGTAAGATTGCTGAATCATATTGTGGGCAGATAATAATATATAACATCGAATGGGACCATAAAATACCTATAAATTTTATAATGAAACTATAAATTTGATACCCGTTTTTTTTTCAATTGAAGCAAGTCAATTAGAAAGTGGATTAAGCTCGTTTTAGTGGAAATATTCTGTCCTATCTTGTTGTATAGCTGTTTATATAATTATTTGCAAAATGGAATTGAAAATGAACAACATTTTGTAACAAAGTTTGAGATTAGTAAATATTTACGTGGAGTATATATGCAAATAAAATTTTATACAATATATCGAACCCAGAAGTCTCCAAGAGTAACAGAAAATTTGTTTACAGATGGAGAAATTATCGAGTCGGATCATTTCATATAAATTGAGGAAACACGAGAAAATATTTATTCAAAATTTGTAAATAATGCTTTCTATGTACTATTAATACATACACGTTTTATATGGCATAAATTATTAGCACCTAAGGACTTGGTATACAGACCGGTCAAAGACGTTAGACGGCGTAGGAGCCGGTGTAGTAGGGCTAAAGCAAGAGAAAGCCTTCCCAGTAAGCCTATCAAGGAATGTCGCAATTTTCCAGGCGGAAATGACGGTGATTCACCACTGTGTGGAAGAAATTAAAAGGCAGACGAGAACATATCGTTCAATTGCCATCTTCACAGACTGCCAAGCAGCGCTAAAGGCACTCAACTCCGTAGAGGTCCATTATAAGCTAGTATGGGAGTGTGTGCGGGCCCTAAACATACTAGGTTAGGGTAGCAATGTTACGGTAGCCTGGGTACCGGGGCACGAGGGTCATAAGGGCAACGAATGCCGCCGCGGCATTAAATCTTGTGCTTTTATGCCTAGTAAAACAAATAACTATTCTACTGAATTACAAAAAGTATGATTGACAGTCATCAAATGGAACAAATTTTCATTCATCAACAGGCCTACATCTCTCACTCTACCGATTCAACTGATATTTCTAGAAGTCCATTGATTTTATTTGCTTCATAAAACAGAGTTTAATCGAGAGAAAGAGTTTGGTTTCACTTCCAACGATCTCTCACCGATATTCGTATTTATAGTCAAATAAAAAAAAAATCAGCAATTGCAATTTTCTGATAGATCATGATACCAAAATTGATAAAGATAGTAAATAAAAAGACAACAAATGTTTGTTCTGTCAAGATTTAATCTAGTACAAGTTGAAATTTTGGTACCATCATTAATATCGACTACATATTTCACTGAATTATCACCTTTTTAAAAAATGCTTTACCCCTATTCAACTTCACGCTGTGACAGTTAGGAGGGACATTGTCTGAACGCAGAAGAGATCCTACTGATAATCTCTTACAAGATATAGGGGTAGACAGTAAACACCGTTAGATTATTTGTACGGGTGTTTACATGAAATATTAATTATTATTTCTCATTCATATATTTTATGTGGTTTATATTGATGCTACTTTTCGAAATTTTCAATACAGATGTTTTACTTTATCATTATAACCATCTCTGTGGGTTTTCCCACAATATCTTGTTCGTATTTTGGTTGAATTTGATATTTGGATGAAATTGGGGATATATATAATAAACAGAATATTGTAGGTTATGGAGCTGAGCGATCTTTAAATAGTTTTCTACCGGGATCTAGAGCTTACGTGAACAGATGAAGGAGATTATGACAATTCTATTAAAAATAATAATTAGTGATCAAGAAAATTGTAAGATAGTCCATTGAAATGTTTTTTAGAGGACGCAATTTTATTTTTTTGATGTGTAGGGGAGGTCAGTGTAAAGTTAAAAACAAGTTTCAAATGGTTCAAATTGTTTTTACGATATATCTCTTGAACAATTTATTTGCAAACATTTTTTGTTGCAAATTAAATTCTCTACAGCTTTGGTCCAGTAACTTTTTGTCGTAGAACTATAAATAAAAAAGTTATCAGCGAAAATCTTCAGAAATTCGAGAAAAAAATATATATTTATCGATGTAACTTTTTTTTTATCATTTTACGAAAAAATTATATCTGACCATTTTTGTAGATTGTTTTTTGAGGAACAACTTTTATTCGCATCATTTTTTCATTAAGTCAATAGCTAAGGTTTTACAGCGCTCCGAAGTGAGTACTATTTTTAAGGTCAGGTTTTATGTACGGAGATGTCATTGCGGATAACTTGCTGTTTCTTCATGGTTTTTCCGGATGTGACACAACTTCAGCTCCTTACAATATCGGTAAAATGAAATTTGTGAAAACCCTGGAGAAACATTTAGAGTTTGCAAGTGGAACGACTTTGTTTCTCAACAAGAGAGTTGACCCTGCTTTGCTCACTGTAATTGGTGAACGATTTTTTATCTCTTTATACGGTGGTAATAAAGATGATAATTCTCTTGACAGCCTAAGATACAAACAATTCGCCAAGGCAGTGACAAAAAGTATATTTAACTTATCTTCACTTCCTCCAACACAAGACACAGCTCGCTTTCATACTTTCCGAGTCTACCATCAGGTCCAGTCGTGGCTTGGTAATATAATGATCCTGAACACTGGGGCTGGAAAAAATGTGGAAAATTATTGATGCCAGTGCAGAACTCTAAATCTCCAGCACCCCCTGAGCATCTAAAATTGATCTTTTGCAAATGCAAAGGAAACTGTGGAGCGATGTGTGGATGTCGAAAAGCAGGACTGAAATGTTTTGCAGTGTGCTTCCATTGTTCTGGAGAGACTTGCAGCAACGTAATGGAACTCTCAGAATTAATAAATGAAAATGACTTTGATGATGAACCGCCAACATTAACACCCCTTCCTTCTCCAGTTCTCCCACTGGTATTTTATTTAATTGAGGATACCACGTAAAAAACGCGCCTCTATAGTGGGTGGTGAGGAAAAGAATCAATAATTAAAGAATCAATATTAATATAGTTACGAGTACTTAGAAATAGTACTCACTTCGGAGCGCTGTAAAACCTTAGCTATTGACTTAATGAAAAAATGATGCCAATAAAAGTTGTTCCTCAAAAAACGATCTACAAAAATAGTCGGATATCATTTTTTCGTGAAATGATAAAAAAAAAGTTACATCGAAAAATATAAATTTTTTTCTCGAATTTATGAAGATTTTCGCTTATAACTTTTTTATTTATGGTTCTACGACAAAAAATTACTAGACCAAAGTTGTAGAGAATTTAATTTTCAACCAAAAATGTTGACAAATTTTTTTCAGCAAATAAATAGTTTAAGAGATATATCGTAAAAACCATTTCAACCCCTATTTTTAAGATGGTGGCTGTGGGACAAGGGTGGCGACCCCACAAACTTGGTTTTAGCTTTACACTGACCCCCCCTACACATCAAAAAAATAAAATTGCGTCCTCTAAAAAACGCAACCCCAAATGTGACTTTTCAATGGGCTAAGAATACACTTTGACTACTATGACGTAAATAATGTATTCGTTTCATTTTAATAAATAACGTTTTAATATCATTGAGAAAAGTCTCAACATAGACACAGATCAAATTAATGTGCTCGTTAATAGTGATTGTTCTTGTGTAATAAGTGAAAAGGCATCAATAAATATGTAAATGTAAATCCACCCATGTCATTTCAACTGTATAAATTACAACATGTATTCGGTCTAAATGTTACCTTTGTAATTTGTAACAATGTTGTTGAAGCTCACACGAAAGGGATCATAAAATAAAATATTATTAATCGGTTTCTAATTTAGACAAAGGAAGTCCTTTAATGAAACATGTTTTGCGTATACATTTTTAATTAAAATTATATTATTGTTACAAAACGACAAAAAATACTATGAGTGAATAATTTGGATAGAACATAGCAAGATAGATCAAGGTTTAAATTGGACTAGGGAAGTAGAGAAAGAGAGAAATCGACAATGGAAGATAGAAAAGAAAGGATGAAGAATTAGTGAAAGTGAAAGTGAAAGTGTACTTTTGGTATATTTTGAAAAGTTGTCAAAAAACTTAAAGGCGTCCACACTTTGGTCGCAGTATGTGCAGTTGTAGAAAAAATATAGTGTGCAACATGCGGGGAAAGTACTTTTCTCACTCGTGTCTTTGCGGCACTTGCCCCTCGGGCTCGTGCCACAAACTTCCACACTCGTGAGAAAAGTTGAACTTTCCCCACTTGTTGCACAATATACTATTTTGGAATAAGGTAAATTGAAGTTATTGGAAACATCACCTGAAAGAAGTCGTTTACGGGTTCCGTGTCGCAGCTCGGCACTTCTTTACATGGAAAATAACAACCTTAAAGTTCACGATCATTTTATATAGCAATAAAATTTCCTTACACGAAAAAGTAATCTTATTGTCTAAGAAATTATACCATAAACCTTATCCACAAGATGTTAATAGTCGTGTACTATTTTACGCTATTAAATTTATAATATGATATAAATAATATTTTCTGCTTTTAACAGGTTTTACGCCTGATATTGTCCTTTTATCGAAGGCAATTTCGTCCAGGAGCGTAGTTGAACTTTATTGAAAATTTACGTAGACTTCAAATATTCTTTTTAATCCTAAACATTTGGAAAATTTACATAATAGAGGACAGACGGGAAATATTAGACGTTTCTATAGTGTATTTTAATCATACTGAAACTCACTATAGCAACTTTTGCTAGATTCTTCCTTCCTTTATAGTGCACCACAGGTAGCGAGGACAAATATATTTAGAAGTGATAAATTTGCCGTGACAGTGCAGTGTAGTTGGGTTAAAATAAGGTACTAGATTATTCAATTTAATTAACCAACTAGTTCTACATATAAGAATCATTTGTAGCCCTAACAAGAGCTGATTTGTGAAAAACTTGCAGATTATGTACCTATAATCAAAAATTCCATTTCATCAGAATCTTCAACTTCAACATTAATTTTTACATATTCAACGGCTCCATCCATGATATTGTTGCCACATCTTCTGTTCTTCTCACAGCTTTTTTCCATATTTATTCGTTTTTGAAGAATTGAGATACAACTGATTAATTTTATCCTGCCTAAATTCCAATGCCCGTCTATGGTTTATTGCGGTTTTCATGGACTCTTACCTAAAATCGTGCTATCAATGTGATAAAAATATATTATAGTACGTTGGCAAAAAAATGACCGATATTTGACCGAAGTAATCTTATAAGTAGGTGTATAGGTAAAGCTCCATGAAGCAAAACATTGCAAAGGATTGTTCGTCTAATTTTTAATCTAGATTATAGAGAAACATGCAAAAATCATTTTAAAGATTTTGGTATTCTAACTTTTTATTCTATTTACATCTACAAATGCATATTATATGCAAAAAGTAATTCCAGTGATTTTACTCTTAATTCTGATTACCATGATTACCCAACCAGATCTGGCAAACTTATACGGCCACCAAAACATGAAACGTCATTATTTGAAAAAAGTCCTGTCTATAAAGGAATCCAATTCCTGAATCATTTGCCCATCTGTATAAGAGATGAGAACAATTTCAATGTTTTCAAACAAAAACTTAAAAATTTTTTAATTGTCGAATGTTTTTATGATATATCAGAGTTTTTGAACAAACGATTTTAATTTAACTGTTTAATAATAAGTCGTATTTAATGTAATATCCTTTTTTCTGTTTGACCTGTCCTATATCATGTACTATGATCAAAAAGGATGAATAAAGTATTATTATTATTATTATTATTATATTATTACGACATTTCTTTCAGTTTACAGTGAAGTCGGATAGTCAAGCAGCCATTAAAGCACTGAGCTCTTGTGTAATCAGTTCCAAAATGGTGTGGAAAAGCCTAGACAAACCAGCCAAGGCATTAAATCTGCTTTTCTACCGTGTGAAACATATAATTTTTTCTTCAAATTTGTTCCAATTCCACGCAAAATCGACTTTTTCATATTTAAAATGCGTTCCATTATCAATATCCAAATAACTAAATTATTTTATCAAAGGTAACTGGGCCCTGCGTTACCATGTTTACCGCTGATGACGTTTGTTGAATATGTTTGTTCACTGTTTACTTTGTCATTGTCAATTTTGAAAAGTTGTCGTGTTAGAAATGGATTAACTGCAAAGTGAGGATGAATTGCTGCAATTAACACCACCTGAGATAAGAGACCAGGCGCGAGATGTGGAATTTAACCTTTTACCGGAAAAATCAAGAACTGTATATGAACTCACATACAGCAGATTCATGGAATATAGACAGAAGAAAAATATAGGATCTTTCTCTGAAAATGTGCTGATTGTCTATTTTTCCGATCTTTCAAAGAAAATGAAGCCTTCAACGTTATGGTCTACCTATTCGATGTTGAAAGCTACCCTAAACATAAAAAATAACATTGATTTGGCAAAATATCTGAAATTACGGGCTTTTTTGAAACGCCATTCAGACGGTTTCCATGCAAAAAAATCCCGAGTTTTCCAAAGAGAAGAAATCGAGAAATTTTTATCAGATGCCCCAGATGAACTGTATTTGTGTACGAA
>CAJUYI010002156.1:0-26688 GCA_910591695.1 Galerucella pusilla
GGTGGACTACTAGCATTATTTTTACCTGAAACTCTTGATCACGAGTTACCACAGACATTACAAGATGGAGAAAATTTTGGATTAAATCAGAAAATGTGGGACTTCCCCTGTATAAAGTGAGTATACATTTTTAATTGACTGCGGAATTAAAAGTATTGGGAATATGTAGGAAAATACTTTGGTTAGGTCCACATCAATAGATTTTCTTCACTTTCTACCTTTTTACAGGAAACACGAAGTAGAAGAGCCCATAGAAGAATTCTACAGAACTTCTTCGGTTAGACTTTCGACTAGAGCATCTTTTAGAGGAGAAGTACGATCTAGCATGCTGAACGGAGGTTCGATTAGATCTCGAAAAATATTAGACAATTCAGAAAATAGAGTCTAATAACTGAAAATGTTAAATTGCTTGTCAATTTTGAACTGTGATTAAATATTTTCTATATTGCTAAAAAAAACATAGAAACAGTATTACGGTGTTGATTGTTATAGTTTTTTTTAAACTACTCTGATGAATCGCGTAAAAGATTTTTAATGTTGTAGAGTGCCAAAATTTTCTGTTAATATTTTTATCTTAATGTTATTTATTTATATTTTTAGGTTAGTCTCAGATTAGACAGTGTTTTTTCACTTTCACATATTCTCACTAAATAAATAGAAGATATTTGCCATACTATATCTATAATATGCCAAGTCTAAAGTTCAGTTTCATCCATGTAAACTTTGTCAAAGGAAATCATTAAATATGTCTGAGGGTGTCTACTAGTCTCTACCCTCCATATAGTATATAAAATTAATTAATATTAATAACAATGCCACCTGTCAATATTATAGTACCTATTACTTGATTATTGATTTTAAACATTTAATTTATTGTTTTTAATTTCTCTTGTAGTGTCTGTGAGATGTGTACATAATTTTAAATAAACTATTCAAAATATTTTTTATGTATTATTCAACATCGTTTATGAAGGTATCTATAAGAAATGACAAACAAAAAATGTCCGAAACAGATTGCAGTCCGGATCTGACCCAACACCTTTACGCATGTGCTCTAATACGTTCAACTTCTACCTTGCATAAATGCTTTGATAAAATTTCATTTCTGTGGTTTGAACAATTAAGATGACAGAATTGACAGATGTCAAGTCAAAGGTGAGAGATTATTTAACCTATAAATCGCGGTTGTCAAAATGTTGTTTCTATTTTGTAATAAAAAGATATAATTATTATTTATACTATGTAACATAACAGTAGTGGTAGATTTCATATCAAGATGAGGTTGAAATCTAGAAAGAGGGTAATGATGAAAATCAAGAAGGTAGCTACTGCTCCTAGAATTTTAAAAAGTACAAAAGTAGAAGCCAAAGATGATACCAAAAATGAAGTTAAATGTGATAATGATGATAAAGAACAAGCCGTAACACCTTCAACAAGCATATCCACAGATGCTGTTGATGGGGAAAAAACTCAAGTCAAAATTTGTAGATTGTGTCTAGTCTTTATAGATGATAAGATTATACCATTAAGTAAAATAATTGCCATGCTTCAAATTGTACTTCCAGAAGTTGTAAGTTAGCTTAATAGTGTACAAGTAAAATGAATATATAACATACCTGTTTTAGGATCCTAATATTACAAAAGATCCAGTGGTATGCCAGATTTGCTCAGATTTTCTAGAAAAGGCTTCAGCCTTTATGATAAGCAGCTTGAATGTTGAACAGCAAATAAAAAGTTATCAAGACCTAGTCAAATGCGAGGAACAAATAGAACTATTTAATGTATTGGAATTTGCATTTCCAAAAATTGAAATGGATAATGAAATCTCAGAAAAACAACCAAGTCAAACAATGGATTCGGATTTTGTTTCTACAGGTGAAATGAGTGAAACTAAAGAGAATAAAGAGGCTATTAGAAAATTAACTGAGGACAAAAAACCAACGTAAGTAGCATGTTGATAAATAGGGTATTGCAATATATCCAACAGAGTTCATTATTTTTTTTTTCATTGAACATTTTTTTAAAACTATTTTTCAGTAAACTTCAAGTTCGAGCAGATTCTCATGGTGTGACATTCTATAACTGCCCTTCATGTCCTTTCACAACAAAGTACAAATACAGTATGAAAATTCATAAAGATATGATGCACACTAATCCTGACGAAATTGTTCTCCACTATTGTGCCCTGTGTACATTTAAAACTAAACATAAACGTTACCTAGAAACTCACATGCTAGTCCACAAAGACCCACAAGACTGTGAAATGCACAAATGTAAGGTTTGCAGCTTTAAAACAAAATTTAAAAGTTACCTTAAAACGCATATGCTTATACATAAAAGCCCAAATGAAATACCAATGCACAAATGTGAATATTGTAGTTTCAAAACAAAACACAAAAAGTATCTGGAAACACATATACTAATTCACATGGATCCCGATAATGTACCGATGCATTGCTGTACTATCTGTGATTTCAAAACCAAATCTAAACCGTACTTGAAAACGCATATGTTAACTCACAAAAACCCCGAAGAAGTTCAGATGCACCAGTGTGATGAATGCAGCTTTCAAACTAAATTTAAATACTACTTGAACAGACACATGTTGATCCATAAGAATCCTGATGAAATCCCTATGTATCAATGTGATCAGTGTAATTTTAGAACTAGACATAAAAAATATTTGGAAACACACAACATGATACATAAAAACCCAGAAGAACTGACAATGTATTCCTGCAATCAGTGTGAATTTCAAACAAAATCGAAGGCTTACCTTTTTAAAACCCATATGCAAATTCACAAAAATCCAGATGAACTAGTTATGCACAAATGTAAGCTGTGCACGTTCAAAACAAGACACAAGAGCTATCTGGAAACACACATGCTTACACACAAAAGTCCAGATGAAGTAACAATGCACTACTGCAAGGAGTGTGACTTTCGAACAAAGTTCAAGCATTATCTCAAAAGACATATGCTTGTCCACTTAGCTCCGGATGAGTGTGTCATGTACAGTTGCTGGGAATGTGATTTCGAGACTAAACACAAAAATTATTTGGACACACACATATTGTATGTACATAAAACTAAAGAAGAAGTGCCACTGCATTCTTGCCAGTTGTGTGATTTTCAAACCAAATCTAAGGGATATTTGAAGACCCACATGTTGCTGCATAGGAGCCCTAGTGAGGTAACAATGTACAAATGTAAGAAATGCAAATTTAAGACCAAACATAAAAGTTACCTTAAAACTCATATGAAACACATGCATAGTAGAAAAGTGTAAAAGTTACTTTATAATTTTTGTTGATTAAAAATAAAATACTCAATTATTGTCAATTTAGACAAACCACTTTAAAATGGATGTTAGTTTAGAATTTGTTTGATTAGTTATAAAATGGCAGTCAAACAGGGATTGAAACAATATAAAAAATTTTAATTTAGATTTTAACTTTGCAATATTTGCATTTTACCTATTTTATTTATTTTTGTTACCAAAGTTTATTTATTAGAAACTATTTTGAGTTTAAAACTTATTTTTGCATGTTATTAATGCATAAAAATGCTTGTGCAATAAATAATTTAAGAAAAATTTTTATTTTTGAAAAATTATAGCTCCTTTTATTCAATGGAGCATTTTTTGAATTTTGAGATATATCAACTGTTTTTCACCTTGCAATATGGTGAATATGTGTCATAGAATAAATAATGAATCACTGTGCCATGATAGCATAAAAAATAATTATATTTAGGTACTTAGAACTATAGTAGCAATTAGCTCTTGATAATTGTTCCACATGACAAAAATTTACACTTAATTGCAGTGTTATTCCAAAGGAAATTTTATTTAAAATGTGCAGCTTCAACATGACAACAAAATTATTGAGAGTATTTTAGATTGTATAAAAATTGTATGATAGGGTCTTTATATCTAAAATATATTATATAAGAAGAGACAGAAACAACAACAAAAAAATACATTTTGGTAGAATTTTGTCATGGTTTCAACATCCTAGTCTTTTACAGTGATTTTTCAGATCTTATTTGGTTTCAATTTGTTTGTTTTTTATTATTAACTTGTTGATTGTCTACTTTTACCTTCATACTTTTAATACACAAGACCATTATAGTCAGATTAAAGTTACAAGATGAAAATACTGCTCTCATAATATACTAAACTGTATTCAATCTGTAGTTAATTCTAGCTACTGCTTTTTCAAGCTACATTTTGTAACAACACTTATTGCGTGTCATTTTAACTGTGCTGCAAAAATTTAATCTGTCATTATATTACAGTTCTAAATATGTGTGATATTTTAATTTTCTTTGTGCCATATTTTTATATATTTTTTAATTTATGTACAAACATAATGAAAGCACATAATGCTACAGTGTACAATTTTATAAATAAGTTTGTTTTTATGATAATATGTTTATTTTAAGTGTCTGATGTACCTATATGTACTGTGGTAAATCTCGTATTGTAAGTTTTTGTTTTAAATAAAATAATTGTAAACGTGTGCAATATTTTTTTAACCCCACCTAAGATTGATTATTTGATGCTGGATCATTTAACTTTTCCACAATGCCTATTTTTCAACTACTAACTGCTAGATTGTGGTGATAGGCTCTCTTGCATACAGTGAATGACATATTGAGGCTAATGTATAAAGCAATACAGAATCCTGAGAGACTACTGGATACTTACACAAACTAAAGCCTAAAATTCCTTAAGGAAATAGATCTAAAGGAGCTACTAGTCTTTGAGACTCATCAGGAACTAAGTAGAAGAAAGGGGGCAAATAGATATTGGAGGACTCAGTGAATGTTACCTCAATATACATACATGCTTTTTCATGCATACTTTAGATACTCACCGCTAGATCTTGATGATATACCCTCTCACATAAAGTGACTATACATTGTGTTATTTATGAAAAGCGACATAGGGATTCCTGTACAAAACTGTCAAAGGCGAGCTAAACTTTTTACCAAATGACGTTTATAGAAAAAAATAACAGATTTGAAAAGGTCGTTAAATAAGTTCAAATGCACTTTTAATAATATTAAATTCGATCTGGTTTAATAAAACAATATATAATTATGTTTACAAATGTTGAACGCCGTTTTCATAACACTTTCAAATACTAACAATTGGGGCTGTGCTAGCCAAACGGTTCGATTCCCCGCTGTGGTGGAATTTTTAGTTCTTTTTCACCATTTTTATCTAGAAAACAAACAAAGCAAAGTTTCGACCCGGTTGTTGGTATTCGAAATTTGTTAATTTTTATGAACGCTATATAGTGAAAAGATCTGCTCGCGTTTGACAGTTTTGTACAGGAATCCATGTCGCATTTTCTAAATAACAGTGTATACAAGGTATTGACGACAATGCAACATTAAAAAACAATCAAAGTAGGGTTTTTTGAATTGTTTTTATTCATAAACAATCAACATTTTCCATGTGTTAAAATTTTTTTTACAACGAAAATTTTTCAATAAAATTTTTTCTCATGAATCTAGAAACTTATTCAAAAGAATAAATACAAATTGGAATATATAAAAGCAACACTGTCTGTTCAATTTTCAACTGGCCTTTCATCATCCAGCCCAGATGTTGCTTTGTGTGTAAAGAAAAGAAAATTTATTATAATTTGACACCACATTATATGGATGAGAATTTTCCAAATCTTCTTTTACCATCATAAAAACCAAAAATACTTCAATTACCGTAAATAATTTGAGTATGCTAAAGATTGTGGGATGATGTTGTATCCAGAATAAAATTGGACAATCTCATAAAGAGAATGCTATCAACCAAAATGCCCTTATGGAATGTTTATAAATTAAATGATTTATATATTTGTTATGTAGAATTAGATTTACTGAAAGTATTTTGAATATTTGCATACCATCATATACAATATGATGATGAATTGTATCAAGTTAAGCAGGATATATAAACTCTGTTGTTCATGATCCACAGTACTGCCAATGAAAACGAGTTAATGCCATATGACTTAATTTCTGTCACTCATGTCAAACATATTTTTAATAAAAGATCTGTTGCTGTTGAAGAACTAATTTGTACCAGCAATGAACAACGAAATTTATAAATCCAGCTTTATACAAAATAAATGAGTTAGAATATATAAAGCAGATAGATCAATCTTATGAAAATTCAATATTATGAATCTATCACTTTAAAATATATAAATATTCAAAAATATATTTTAATTATTTTTCTTATATTCGATTCTCTCAACTTTAACATCGTCTCCAACTAATTGGTATACATAGGTTACAACTGTAGTGTTTTGTATATCCATTAATACGAATGATGGAGTTATTGACCTTAAACATATACAAATCAAAAGCTAGGTATTATGTAATTTCATTATTCAACAAGTGTATATATATATATAATATTAATAATCAGCTTACTTACGTTTCTAGAGCATTATATGCTCCAGTTGCAGATCCTGGATTAATGTAAAATTTATTTTCATGCTCATACGCTTCAAATTTATGTGTATGACCTGATATTAAAATATCTACATCTAGTTGTCTTTGAACTAATGCTATGGATTCTGGATCTCCCCATGGTACTACTTGATGGCCATGAGATAACCCTATTCTAAATTGACCAACTGTTACTACTTTCTGCTCCGGGTAGTTTAAATTCTACAACAGTAAAATTTGACTTGAAATAAAATAATTATCATTAGTTCGTCATTGTATACAACAGATCCTTATGAATTTTACAAAAAAAATTGTACACTCTCAGGGTATCTAAACACAATTCCTTTTTAGACACACATGATAAATTAATAATATATACACTAATACTTTTCTCTCTTCGTAGTTTGAGGTTATACTATCAATTTTTTATTGAAAAATATCATAATTTAATACCAAATAACCAGTTGAGTTGACTAAAACTTTTAGAAAATACATTCTACAGTAATTTTTAAACAGTTTTCTACAACAATTGACTCAAAATACAATAAGGATCAGTTGTATACAATTACCATTGTCTAATATAATTTCATATATTAGACAATGCAATTACCCATTGGTTTGGTTCTCTCTAAAGCAAAGTGAACAGAGCTCGATGAATATTTTTCATTAATAGAGGCGATAGTACCAAATTAATAGTAAGATATTTTATAAACTTACATCATCAAAATCACCTCGTACAACATGTACATCATTGGCTAATGTTTTTAAATAGTCGTAAGACTCCTTTGTACATAAATTTCCAGTACATAAAATATGTTGTATCCTACCTGGGACCAATAATTTTTTAAACTTAGCAGGTAAACTACTACATCTATGGGGTACATGTAAATCACCCAATACTAACACAAGCTGCAAAATAGTAGGTAATTATTTTTAATGATTAAAATGTTCAATTAGTTACCATTTTTATGATTTTTTTTAAAGTAACTATCCTAAAATAATAGATATATAAAACAGAGTCACAACAGAGTACTCCCCTAAAAAAAAAATTATTGTAAGTGTATAATATAAAAACGCTGCTACCAACATAGAGAAATAAATGTTTCTAAAAATTTTTGGAGAATGACAAGAAATGGGAGTCGTCTAAATGGCGAATTTTGTAGATTATGTTTAAATCTAGATTTTTCAACATCTCCAATTGTAATCAAAAAGTAGGTTTATAATGGAATATTTTACTGATTAAATTACGTGTAAACCATAGAACTAAACGGTAACCACTTACTCTGACCATGGCCATCTACAATACAGGTGGCCATGCTCTGACCAACAAAATAAGCGTAGAGGTTAGAGGTACTCATGCGCAATAGCTATGTCAGATCCGGACTCAAAATATTTGTGCTAAAAAATATAAATACTGTTTCGTTATTCTGGAACCTTACAATTTGTATATTAAATAAAACGCATGAATCACATTAAGAAACTGTATTTTAGTCAGAGAAGAAAAATATTTCCAATTACACTATTCATTGGGTTTCGATCTGAAAAACTGCAATGTAAGAAATCAAAACAGAAGTATAAAAACATGTTTTCATTTGTACTTTACACACCTAAATACTTTTATACAACAAAATAATTTGTATAAACAAAACTATTTATATATTTACAAGATTACAACTATTATACCATTTACAATGAACATTTAATAATAGTATATGTATATATTAATATTAAATCACAGATAAAACGCTTGTAACAGCGATAGAACATTTTTCAAATTTTTCAATCCCATTAAAATCTAACGTTAAAATAGCAACAGTGGCAAGTAAACAAGTTTATGTATCCATATATTGCATTTTATTTGCTAGACTTGTTTGGTCATTTTTATAAAAAAATACAGGATGAGTAAAAAACGTCGATCTACTGAGTAATTCAAAACCATACAGTACAGACCCCATTTTCACATATAGGAGTTTAGTAGATAATTGGGTCCTACAGGGAAAATTACCTAAACAATTTCAAGTTTCCTACATTTGAGTGCGTTTGGGTTATTTTATTATTCATTTAGCATCATCTAACTTTGTTGTTAGTTGTACAACTTACCAAATTCCTCGTCAGGTATCAAGTTGTTACTTTTCCCTATTTCTCCAATTTACCTTTATATCCTTGTTGTTTTTACACACCTTACTTCATAATAATAATTTTCCTAAATAACTCTACTTCTTCAGTTAGTCTAGTAATATGACTAATTTTCACTGCAATTATTTGACATCAAAAAATAAACAATTTGGTCTTTAGTAAAAACACCTAACACCTTTCTATTTCTAATGTATGATAGGTGAGTCTTGATCGTTTTCGACTTTAGAGTATAATGCAAAAGGTTATAACTATGAAGCCAGACTGCTTCTTATATAATATTTACATTATTTACAAGATATTTTACTGTATTATTCATATAAAGTAGTTCAAATATAGAAAATCTATTTCAATATTACTGGATTTTATGTTTTAAAGGGATATTTTTATTTAGTGAGCTCTAAGACAGCTTTGCAAATATAATTCTATATTCTAAACAGCACAACTATCGTTTTCTCTAAGAAAACATTCGCATTTACAGCTTGTAGAGATGTTAAACATCTCCACGTCCCCCAGTGCGTAATGGACAGTGGCTGAATTAATCAGAAGGTAAAGGTATGCCGCTTCCTACGATAGACAAGCTGATGTACAAATTATTCATCTTTTTAACAGGTGAGAACCAGTTTATACTAGAAACCAAACTATTCATTTATGTTAGTTACTCAAATATAGATGTCAATGATTGTAAAAAATAATCATTACCTACAGTGAATTGAAGTCTGTAAATTGTTTTTTTTTTAATAAAATTAAACATCTGCAACAGTAGGTATTATTATAATGGTACCAGTTTTTATATATTTATCGGTGACATCCAGACAGAAAGTTTCAATACATTTTTACGAGTAAACCGGTAAAAAGTTGCTTAACTATAAAAATAGGGTGTTCAACTTCAAATTTTGACGCCATGTTTTATTAGGCAACAACGCAACAATAGTAATAAGAACGGTAAGGGTTGTTGTTGAGACCGGTATTTATCCTTAACGTTCGAGATGCTTATACCATTTTTTGCGCGATCGTATTGAAATAAATTTCAAATAAAATAATTTAAATTTCTATGAAATGAACGAAATGTCAAAAGTGACATTTATACTTCTCGATCAGTTTACAATATAATTTGCATTTTGGTGAAATTGTTTTCATGCTATTCATTACTTTTTATATTGTTCTGTTCATTAAAAAAATATAAATCTTATTTTTTTGTTCCTTTTGTGTAATGGATGAAGGAATATATTATTTAGGACCACTTAAATGTATGTAGGGCTAAGACGTCGGTAAGTAATTTACTTACCGACGTCTGAACGGTAAGTAAATCACTTACCGACGTGTTACTTAGAAACCAGTAAACACAACCTACCGTCTTGACAACCGATGCTGTAAATAAACAAAAAAGATCGATCGCGCAAAAAAGTTAATACAATTTCATAAGTTATCTGACCATTTAGTTAAATGATGATTGTGAAACAAGTTGTGTTGGGTAGTGTCTCGGTTAATGTTATTTAACTCTAAGAGCTTACCACCGATTTTGAAACTGGCTGTAAAAGGCATAAAACTTAAATCTCAAACTAATCAAAAATTTAATACAGGATGAAATCACATTCAAATGCAAACAGCTCACTGTCACCTAAAGAACTAAACTTCTTTATCTATTTTTAGTTGAATATCCTATTGATAACGTCATCACAACATTTGAACTTCTGGTTATAAAAGTATACTTACATCTGTTACAAAGTAAGAATAACATGACTAATGACGTTTATAGCACTGAAATATTGTAAAAAAGGTGATTCATTTTACGAACAAAAAATTGGCATTATAATAGACGAAAAAATGTATATATTTGTTTTGAAAACCAAATAAAAAAGTGTTTGTTAAAAATATAATGGAATATATTTTAAGGAATGGCCATAGATACTTGAAAGAAGTTCCAAAATTACCCTATATCTTTTGCTAACATGAGTTTAGACAATCTCAAACATCAGTAGAGAGAGTTAATAGTTAGTTTGTTATAATTGTGTTATAATGAATTTATCTTGTCACTTTTTATGTGGTCCTTAGGTATATTTCCCAGCATCCAAATTTAAAATCAGTGGTAGTAGGAAATTATGAGAGAGGTCTTTCTAGAAATATTGCTTGCCGAAGACATAGGTAGAGCACAGCTAAGGTAAGAATTCATCTGGCTACGAACACAGATAGTAAATAGTATAGTGGCACCCAAACACAGACAACTTTTAATCCCAAGAAGATGGAAAAGGATACAGTACATTAAAGCATATCATAAAGGAATTTTCCAAATGACTGACAAATAAATCGGAAAGACTTAGGAATTGTTGAGAGAAAGCAGCAGACGAAAAGAAATGGTAATAATATTGAAAAACAAAGAGCGAAATAGTTGGAGTAAATACTCGACTAGTTTAAGAAGAGAGAGAAACCAAGGATTACTCGGTGAGATAAGCTTAAATATGTTCTTGAAGGAATTTGAGTTTACTTACATTCGTGATATATATTGTAAAATTTAATATGGATTTGAGATCTACATTTGTGTTTATAAACAAGACTTGATGGTTTCGAGCGTCAGTTTATGATACATGAAAGAATCAAAACGAAAGCTCAAGGCAGTGCTAAGTCTTGAGTTTTGTTTATACATAAGGTATTAGCGAAAGAAAACAAAAAAAGACAATAAAAAAAATGTCATAAACAATTTTATGGAATCAAAATAATTCTTGAACAAAAAACATGTAAACTTTTTATTTGGTTTATTCAAAATCGTCAATGCCAAATTTCGCCGAAAAGAACCATTTCAGAAGCCAAAGATATGCTTGCCATATCCAAAGTTTAGGTTAATTTTCGAAATAGTCAATAAAAAATATCCAACACGACTACTTTAAGAATAATCTTCCATAGGATTAATCTAGTAAAAAATAAAAGATCCACTTATACCGAGTGTCCCATAATATTTTCCGGTATTTCAAGAGCTTGTGAACGAATTAAGACCTGGAAATAGTATGGGACATCCGGTGAAAGTAGATAAATTTTTATTTAATTTACAGACTAGTTCAGGAAATGAATATTTTCTAGAAAAATAACCGGTTGTAATTTAACTTTAGATAGAATTTTAAATGTTGTTGTTGGTTAAAAATGTTTAAATTTGATGGTGATCATTGTTACTGTGGTTTGTGTTCATCAACTCAACAGTATATAATGATTGAATAATAATCATTGTTGCTAATTGTAAAATAATGATTGTGAAAAAAAAAACGATTCCAATAACCAAATTTCGAAAATATGAAATTTTGTTTAAAATGAGATCATTCAACAGATTCACTACCTAAAATTTACCTCTTTGGCATCTGATTATCAATACAAATAAAAGAAAGATATTGGAGAAATCTAAAAAAATACTTTTTATAACAATTGTCATAAGCGTATTATCAATAGATGTCAAGGTATATTATTATACTCGTACTATTAAAACGCCTTAAAAATTTGAAAATTACTTTACAAAGAGCAGACCGTTCACTAAGAAAAAACGTCTACTTCTCGGGCTATACGCCCTTACAGACAATGAATAAAACTTTCAAGTTAAACGGAGTTGATATTCGCTATTTTCGCATTTCCTTTATTGGGGTGAATGTATTCAAGTGATTTCAGTGTTATCTCCAAAATTATGTTCTTAGAGCTTTTGGACGGATTATTTGTACTTTCAGACATACCAGCCGAGTTTAAATTAAAAGTGTAATTCATTTTCTGAAGGGGCATAGAGCACGAGAGATAAGTAGGTTTTTCTTCTAGTCAACGGTCTTCTTTTTTAAAAGAAATTTTCAAATTTGTCAGGCGTTATAATAGTATAATACTATTATCTTGATATTTGCTTTTTATGTAAATTATATACATATAATGTGACACCTTAATTGATTCTAGCAAATAAAAGCTCACATTGGATTTAAAAACAATACATAATATATTATGTAATTGTTTCAATTTTTGAAATATTATTTGAAAAATGATTCAAATGATTTTAATAATATTAAAACTTCAAAGGAATTAGGAAAAATAGTATCGATAAGTGATTACATGCTTAATACCCTACTTTTGACAGGTTTTGTTGGAGCTACAAGAGATATGTCATGTGTAATGGCATTCCCTCTATGGGAGTTAGAATTGATGGTTTCAGCTGACGCCATACTGTGGTGGATCGTGTGGATTACAGGCCACTGTAGTGTGGATGGTATTGTAGTGACATCTAGCGGCACTTATCGAAAGTAGGCCTGAGGTAGAAAAATAGGTAACTACTAAGGGTAATTAATGTGGCACCATCTACATTTTAATCACTTAAAAATATCAATGTTGCCATGTTTCAATTATAAACAAACTAGATATTTCAGTGTTCGTGTGGAAACCCGAGACACACCTTAAATATATTTGTGATATTAATAAAAGTTTCAAGTTGAGTGACTGTGAACAAACACCTAATGAACAATAATAATAGCATCGGTGACTTCAAATTTGAAGAAGTTGATAAAATAAAATATTTAGGAGTTACAATAACCAACAATAGGGATGGAGAAATGGAAATTAAGGAGAAAATAATGGCAGCAAACAGAGTCTTCCAGGCAAATAAAAATTTATTAAGAAGTAAATTTCTAGGCAAAAATACTAAAATGAAAATTTATAAAACAATAATTAGACCAACAATAACGTATGGAGCTGAAGTTATGATAATGACAAAGAAACAACAAGAAGACCTGAACATTTTTGAACGAAAAATACTAAGAGTCATACTGGGACCCAAGAAAATAACTCAAAACGAATATAGAAAAAGAACAAATGAAGAACTGAAAAAAGACATCCAGAGGGACATCATAAGTGTAATAAGAGAGCAAAGGTTAAAATGGTTGGGACATGTGTGGAGAGCAGGTCCAAACAGCACAATTTATGCGATGACTGAGTGGAAGCCAAGTGGCAAAAGAAAAAGAGGGAGGCCAAAATCAACGTGGCTACAGGAGGTTGAAGATGACATAAACTGTCTAGGTATCCGAAACTGGAAGGCGAAAGCAACCGACAGGAAACAGTGGAGGAACTTAATTAAACTGATTTGAAAACTTGGAAATGGGGCCCGACCCCCCCCAAAAAAAATCTGGATCTAAAAAGCCGCTCCGGCGACTAAACCTCTCTTGGGGTAGATAGTCACTATATATATAAGTTGAGAACATTATCTATTTATTGTTCGCCAATCGCCACAGTTCTATTATGGAGAAAGATAAGTGAGTGTCACAATACCAGACCGGCAATACCATGGTTTCAGTTTTCCAAAAGGGCCACGCGCTGGTAACATTGTGACACTTACTTATCTTTGTCCATAATAGAAGTGTGGCAAATAATAAATATTTATGTTTTTAACTTAAAACAAATAAAGTACACAATTGTAAGAAACCTTTTTTTTCTAGTATATAATATTATGTATAAACTTAATAATTTTAAAATGTACACGAAAACATAATATTCATAATACCACAAACATATTTAAGGTGTGCATCTTGGTTTTTTACAGGAACTCTGAAATATCTAGTTAGTTTATAATTGAAACATGACAACATTGACATTATTAAGTGAGTTAAAAGTAGATAGCTGTACACTAATCACAGTTTCTGATTTCCCAGTTTTCTACCTTGTACCTACTTTCAATACGTGCCGCTAGATAGCACTACAATCGATCCACCGCAAAATGGCGTCATATAAAACCATCAATTGATCGCTATATCAAAAATAATTTTTTGAAGATAGTTTTAATTAAATTCAAACCCCAAATTTTTTGGCGGAATTTTACAAAAAAATCAAAATTAATATGCAAAACGGTATACAGGGCAAAAATATAAAAACTGAGTAAGATTCATATTAAAATCATGTTTATATCTTATATATTATGTGAAACACGTGTGATGTGGAATATATTGCAGCACCAAGGAAACTGAAATTGAAACACGGTTTCATCTATTGAATACTTACACAACCTAGATAATAAAAGGAAACTTATGGAACTTAAAATCCTTAAATTTGAGATAAAAATTATTGAGGTAACAGGATATTATTGAATTTGAAGCAAATTTTTCAATTTACACCGTTTCATTGAAATTGATTGAGCGGTTTATAACTGGCCTGTTGGCTCTACCAGTGCCAAAAACTTAGAGAAAAAAAAATTGAGCGGTTTGAATAAAAATACATAATTTCTCTTTCGCCCTCCTGTTCCTCTTGGTATTAAAACCGTAATTTACTTATGATCGTTTGGAAAGTGAAACCGAACGTTAGTTATATAAAAATTAAATCAATTAATTTAAAAATTCAACATGAAAAATGGTAAAAACATTGAATGGGATAATAAATATTAGAAAATAAAATATATACAAACAAAACATCGTCCACTATTGCACAATAAAATAAATTTAAAATTGAAATATAATTTAAAAGCACTGTTGTCCATAGTTACATACCGAATGTCTCAATTTAAAATGTTTTGATAAAACATGATTAATGGTGTCGCGCTGTCTGGTGGTGAAAAATCATACTGCTAATAGCTTACAATAGTTTACTTTGACAGTGAATTTTATAATACGATTTATTAATATGTTGAAGTGTGGAAAAGTATATTGAGATGGTCGGTATGCAAGGTGTCTAGAAACGTACTTCAAAGCAAAAAATGCAGAATCTAGAGCTGATATTTTTGGACATTTGTTCTTTGGATTGTGCCCAATCAAATTACATGAATACGTAGTTTTAATTGTAGATATAAGCGGCTCGTTTGGATGGGATATTGGGTAGTTTTATTAATAATTTTATTCTCTCTCAAAACGTTGCCATTATGACATATTATTCAATAAATTTCCACCTTTTTATAAACAAATTATGCTTCTATATGAAGATCCTTTAGGAAGCATTTTGGATGAGGTAAAATCATAATCAGCTCTGGATTTTTCTTTGAATGGCGTTTTTGGGCACCTTTTATGGATCTCAAGTATTACAATGTGAACGTTGGTTTGTTATTTTTGGTAAACACAGACATTTAAACAAAAATAAAACTGCCACAAATAAAATCCTATATACAACAATAAAAATTAAAAAAAAAAACTTCTTCTTTTTGAATTTTAAATATCTATGTATACCGAATTAAAAAAATCACTACTACCGTAATTAAGTTAATAATTCAACAGTTCCTTATTCTCTTATCGTTTGCCGTACTTTCAATTTAATTAAGAAAAAAATTAATTTCACTATGCCATTTTGCTACGATTCGCACGTCGTTTTCGCCGGCTATATTTCCTTTCCAATGCAGTATCACGTTATTTTTCGTGGCCTTCCTAAAATTATTCAAACAAAAAAAAATTATATTCAGTCGAATTTCTAAATACTAAAAAAATACCCGAAATAAAATTTTTGAAAAAGGGTTCATTTTTGTGTGATAATTTCCATTTACCATGGAAGTCGACAGTCTTCAATACTGCCTATTTGCTTTTTTTTATATATTGCAAACACTCAATATGTCCTATAACAGTTTGGAGCTCGATTCGGAAAGGTAGTACGACTAAATATCCTGTCCAAAAATATCCTCCCAAAAAAAACCCCGTCCAATAAAATCCTGTTCAAGAATATCCTCAACTGAAAATATATCTGAGCAAAGATACAAGTCTATTACTTGGTTTAAGAAGGATGAATCCAATTATTATATTCCCTTCCCCTTCTTGAATGCATTCATCCCTCCCATCCAATACTTTCTAAGGTGAAATGCGGAGAGATATTTTTGGAGGGGTTATTTTTGGCAGGGGATATTACGGGATGGGTTTTTTTTGCAGGATATTTTTGGACAGGATATTTAGTCCTAATCCCATTTGGAAACAAACCTATTGAGTCAGTATAGTTAATGATAAGTATCATAACTCTGATTTGTCACCTGTTGCTGACAGTTATAAAGTCTATACTAAGCGAGCAGCATCTGTAGAATTAATGCCAAAAATCATCGCTTTAAGTAATGCGAGTAATAAAATAGTAAATCAATTTGAAATAAAAAAAAATTAGAAATGATAAAACTACCCCAAACCGTTGACTTACCTCTTTTTCTCTTTTCAAGTGGTTGACCCGAAACAGATTGGCCTGAAATCACAAACACATCGACATGTAGAGGAGAATAAATCATATAAAATAATAAACGGAATCTAAATGCAAAAACAGGCATTTGACGATTTTGATACAAATTAAAATACTCAATAGCACCAAGGTTAGTTTTCAACTAAAAATATTAGTCATGCAAGCTATTATAATCTACTCCAACCACTTATTGGGCTTATACAGCCTCCCGTTTCTATCACCATTTATGAGCCCCTTGCGAATAACTCATGTGTAACTAAGCTAATATAAAAACAACTGGAAACCTCTACCATCCCCTATATAATAATCTTAATAACAAACATCACATTTTACCCATTTTCCAAAAAAAAACAGTTTGTCACAAATTTGATTATGGTTTTGTATATTCGAAGCCAGTAGAGTCACCTACAGCCATTTGCACCGGTCTTAGTAAAGTTGTGGTCAAGTTTTAATTACCAATTAAATTAAAATGTTCCTTGCACTATGACATTTATGCTTAAGTTAACGCTATAATTAATAGTTAAATCTAATCCCCAGATAAGGTAGGGTTTAAGATATATAATTATTATTTAAAGTTATGTCAATATGACAATCAACTGAAGTGCTAGGCGAATTTGCGAGATAAAGTCCTATTTCAATAAAATATGGATTTTGAAGATGAAGATGACCTGGAAATCTTGGACATACTAAGCTTTGGGATTCCAAAAAGATTTCAGAGGGAAAATAACTTTGAAGTAACAACTTTGAGAAAAAGATTTCTCTTTTTATTTGTGTAAAATCGTTTCAAAACATATACAGATCTGTAGCTATCTGATTGAGCATTAAACTCCCTCTCAATCTTTGTCCAGGCCTGTTTCTTATCCTTCCAGCTTAACGCACCTGTTTCCTTGCATTCTATTATGTGCTTGTACTTTCTTATTAAATTCAAGCACATTATTTTCTAATTTGGAGAGAAATTTGTTGATCTTTTTCTCTTTCCGCTCATATTGAAAACTCCATCCTTTTGTTTGGGTAATTTTACAAATATAAATATTTAATAGTTGTCACATTGACACCATTTTTACCAACAAAATTGCTATTTTTCAAATTATTCCTAGATGTCAAGATACCAACTTACACCTAACACATAATTTACGAATTAGTACTTTAACCACAAATGGTGTAAAACACTTCACTTTTAATCAATGATTAAAGTTAATCATGAGTTAATAAGGCCAATAGATAACTTCAATCGGTGCAAACGGCAGTTAGTTATTGAAACTTTATTCCATATGATGAGTATTTACAGGACCCGAGAATTTATACAGTGACCAGCAAAATTTTGGCACCTTTTCAATCATATTTGATTTTGAGGATTTTTTTGTGAGTCGTAGGTTAGTTTCTCTGAAGCAATACTGTGATGGATATTTGTAAAAATTGAGCCTGTAAACTCCTGGGATTAGAGCGCCCAAGGAAGGATTTCTCCAAGAAGGATCTAATGAAAAGACTAAGCCTAATAGGGACAGCTAGTCTTTTCACATGAAAGGTAAACCAATAGAACAAAAATCTTAAAGACTGTAGTGACGAAGATACAACTGGATGTACTGTAATAATAAATCAAACTATGAAGCTGTTCTAAGCTCAACTCAACTTTTTAAATCATTTTCAGTGAAGATTTGCTATTAAGGAAGATCTAGATTCCCAGTTCTTTCTTTCTGGTACAGCACTTCATGTTTTTTTTTTAATTTTTTGTAAACCTTTTGTTGCCTTTACTAGCAATATCCGAGAAATCTGAATTATTTTGAGTATTCGGTTCAATAGTATTTCTACAGAGAAGTTTTCAGTTGTCTGAGTAACACTAATTATTTTACGATCTGAGTATGTATGTCTACACATTCCATCTTGATTTCAATCATTTTATTCAATTTATCATGTTAATAAACTGAATGAATCAAAACCAGCACCAACTAAAATAAGTACTAAACGTTGGAAAAGTGATTAAATGATCCTGTCAATGTAAGTGGTAAGCGAAAAGCTGCGTGTTTGAATTTATTATCAGTTTAAACATGCTTCTTTTATTGAAGATGCGGAAATATAACAAACTAATTTGACATACACTGACGTTTAACTGAAAAATTCACTTGAAACGTCAAAGTAATCAAGTGACAGATGGTGGAACACTTCAAAGTGGTGGCATCAACAAAAAACTTTGATTTACACTGACGTTTTATCGAAAAATTCACTTTAAACGTAAAAGTAATCAAGTGACTGATGGTGAAATACTTCAAAAATTGTGGCATTAACAAAAAACTTTAGACATACACTGACGCTTAATCGAAAAATTCACTTTAAACGTCAAAGTAATCAAGTGACTGATGGTGAAAAACTTCAAAAATTGTGGCATTAACAAAAAACTTTAGACATACACTGACGTTTAACTGAAAAATTCACTTAAAACGTCAAAGAAATCAAGTGACAGATGGTGAAAAACTTCAAAAATGGTGGCATTAACAAAAAACTTTGACATACACTGACGTTAAACTGAAAAATTCACTTGAAACGTCAAAGTAATCAAGTGACAGATGGTGAAAAACTTCAAAAATGGTGGCATTAACAAAAAACTTTGACATACATTGACGTTTAATCGAAAAATTCACTTGAAACGTCAAAGTAATCAAGTGATAGATGGTGAAAAACTTCAAAAATGGTGGCGGTACGAGTTTTCCGCCCTATTTTTGGTGTTCATATGATTGTTTTCCCGGAAAAATATATTTTGCATCCATGGCATCTTCAATAACAACAAGCACGATTAAAAATAAATACTCTAATTCTTATTTACTGGATTTTAAATAAAATTTACTCACTTGGCATCTTCCGCTTTCCATTTTTTCGTCCATTATATGCCAAATTACCTTTAAAACAAAAAAAATACGTTACTTTGAATTCGGGAAAAAAAATTCGATCGCCACAGCGAAAATCAAAGTTAAAAAAAAATAGTTGTGATGCTGAAGAAGTTTTCCAAGTTTATAATTGAGTTAGAGTAAACCATGGAACATTTAAAAATTAAACATCCCTTATGTAAATATATTGAAATCTATATAAATGTGATGTGACCCAGTTTCTTCTCTCTTCAAATTCTTCTTTCTCCCGGTGAAAATTCAGTTTTAAATAACAATAAAAAATATAAAACAATTAATAATAATTAAAAAAAAAAAAAAAAGTTGTAACAAATTCACAGCCATCAAAATTAGAATCGTAAATGACATATTATACAAAAATGAATAAATATCGACCAAAATACTGAAAACTATCATAAAGATATAATCTGTTCGAAAAACCATCATTCTCTTCTTCGTTTCCTGCTTCGTTTTTCTTTCTTGATTCTAACTTCATGTTCGGGTGGATGAGACATTGGAGAAACTCTTGACGCTTGGTGCGCGTTCACCACGTTCATATCGAACGTTGGAGTGCATAAAATAGGCGAAAAATACGTACACGGAAAAAACGTATACGGTACATTATTCATGTGATAATTTATCGTCGGGTTATTGTAAGTATGAGTATTGTATTGTTCGGTTATTATTTTCGGTACGGATAGATATTCGGGAGTTGTCGGTGGTGGCATTTCCTTCTTTTCGGCGGGAGTTTTGAAAGTACGCGGTTGCGTTTCCAATCGTTCTTGAACTTCCGCTATACTTATAGCAGGCGTTGCCGGGTAACTAATGTCATTTTCGTTTTCTTCGGCTCGAGCTCGTTTCAGTATTTCTTCTATTACTTCGGGTCCGATTGCTTCTTCGTCCGAATCCGCTTCAGTCGTATTAGCTAACGAGTGTTTACGTTTCTTCAACGGTAATCTCGTTTGTGGTTCCGCTTCGGTTTCTTTCGTAAATACATCTGGTTTCACAGCAGTCTTTGGGTCTTGGAATGTTTCTTCTTCTTTCTGGTCCGGTATTCTTGTATCAACCAATTCTTCTGGTGCTGGTACACTTGTTGCTTCTGGTATAGTTTGTATTTTGATAATTGGATCATTTGCAGATTCTTCTTCAACATTTCTTTCTTGATATTCTTCTTTATCTTCGTTAATTTGGAATGCATATAAGGGGGTTTCGTTAAAATTAGTACAGTCTGAAAAATAAGTGTGGACTGGGGAGTGCGGACTTAAACAATTCATTATAGGACTAGGTGAGAATTTTCTGAGATTGAGATTATCTAGATCTGAAGGTATAGTTGGAATTTTGGCGACTTCTTCCATTTGGAGAGTTTTTTCGAATTCTTCTACTTCGGGTATAGCTGCTGGTTGGTTAATGAAATCTAAAGAATTTATTGGTTCATCGCATTTATCGAAGTTTTCAACAATTTTATTAACTAGATTCAAATCGATAAAAGTAGCAGCCGGATTTGTTTGTACGGTATTATTATTGACTTTAACACAAAAAGGATTACTACAAACATTAGGATTAGTTGACTTAACATTGCTATTTAAATTTAATTTGTTAAATTTTTCAAGAAGATTACTACAGCACTTATTTTTACATATTGTAGGAATGTAAAAGTATTCATTCTCTCCTGATTCTACCATACCTTCGTCATGTGGATTTATTTTAGAATCACGGGAGTTAGATCGCCAATTTTGATCTTCAGGAGCTCTGTAACGCACTGTCACGGACGATGTTACGAAAGGAGATTGTTTGTCATAGTCCACCTAAATAAAAATAAATAAATTATATCAATATTATGTATAGATATGCGTTAATACAACTACAACACACACTTACGACTTGAAGCTATCTTGTATAATAAGGGCCAACAATTTGTTGAATAAAACAGATTTCTACTATTAGTTCATCATTTTTTTTATTCCATAAAATTGTTTCAAGTCTAGACTTGCAATATATCCAAATGAACTGGTGACAAAAGCTCGTGAAGAGATAATTGACATGACCTTAGTGTCTACTGATTGTCAAATCTAACTCACAAGCATGTGTCTGAGGAACCGTCTCCAAATTGAAGAAAACAGTAAAGTACTGAAATCCAAGAAGCACAAACTGAAACGCGTTCAACAGTGTCAGTAAACGGGAGGTGTTGAGCGGGTTGATAAAGCTTGGAGTAGGGGAGGGGCTAGTTAATCTAGTAGAGGACTATCTGACGGGGTGTGCGATAGTTGACACTAGAGGGAGAAGGTATGGGGCGGAGTTTGGAGTGCCCCAGGGCTCGGTTCTGGGACCGACGCTTTGGAAGTTTGTGGGATAGCATGTGAAGAGGGATGTGAGTTACGGTGTATGCGGACGATGTCCATCTGGTATGTACAGCAAAGGGAGAGGTGGAGATATAAAGAAAGGCGCAGATGTGTAGGAAGATTGTGAAGAAGATAGAGCGGTGTGGACTGGAAGTGGCTGACGATAAGGCGGTGGGGCTACTGGTGAAGGGGCGGAGCAAGGCAAAGGAAGTGGGGTGATGATGAAGGGAAGGAAAATTCGGATGGAAGCGGTAAATATCTAGGGGTGTGGTTGGATAGCCATATGTTGGATGCTGCATGCTACACAGAAGGAAAAGAAAGGGCAGCATGTCTGGGAAGATTAATGGGTAATGTGAAAGGACCGGGAGAGTGGAAGAGGAGGTTAGGGGACGTCCATTAATTACGTGAGGCATTTTTGAGAATTTTTCGACTCCCTCTCCCCCCTTGGTGAGATATCGTGAGATTTTCCTCAACTCCCTCCCTCCTCCCCTAATCTCATGCGAGATTCTTTAACACCTTTATTTGGACTGTAAACGTGTTACTTACTTTTATTGAAGACTAGCAAAGACTAGTATTTGTGAATATTAACGTAATTTTTGTTAAAACGGAACTTTACTTTACTTTACTCTTTGCCAAGAGCCCCTCTCCCCCTTAAGAGAGATTTGGAAAGATTTAGCTTGACCCCCTCCCCCCCTAGAACACCTCACGTAATTAATGGACGCCCCCTTAATTGGTAGGACGTTAGAGCAGAGCGATAGTGTGGGGTGAGAAAGCAGGGGTGAATGACAGGGGTAGACCACTCCTGCGGGTGCAGACAGAAATACTCCTGAGGGTGGTGCAGGAGTACAGGACAGTGGGTGGACTGGCAGCAGCGGTGCTGTCAAGGTCTTATCCATTGGACTTGATGGCTAGAGCCAGACAGAAACGCTGGAGGGGTGCGACCAAAGATGATTCACAGGAATGGCTGGATGAGGAAATGGAGGGAAGGTGGGATGAGTATGAGAGCGCACTAAAAGGAGCGATGGGGAGCAGGAAAAATTGGGTGGACCGGAAATTCGGCGAGGTGAACTACTTCTTGACGCAGGTGCTCCACAAGATTGAGAAAAGAGAAACTGAAGTGTGCGAGAGGTGTGAAGTGGAGGATGATGCGGGACATGTGTTTAGATGTTGGAAGAACAAGGAAGTTTTGAAGAAGTTGGAAAATAAACTGGGTGTATTGGAAAAATATGGTGGAGATTATGTTGAGGGGCGAGGAGGAATGGATGGATATAAGTGGCGTAGTAGAGAGCATGATAAGGGAAAGAGAAGGATTCGACATGGCATGTGAGAGGGACCGCCACCCGTCTTGAAGTAGTGATTCCAAGGCGGGAGTAACGGTGAGTTTGGTTGGTAGGCATTCCCGTGGGGATGAGTCCAACATAGCAACTTGAAAGGAAATGTCAAAGATAATTAATATATAGCTTGCCTATGAACCCGAACTCTCTTATCACAACTAAAGAAATGGGAATAAGGATGTTATTCAGTAATAAGAATAATAGTTTTAATGAGACACATTATAATAGTATATTACGTATCGTGTGTGGTAAGAAGCATTTTACGCACGAATGGAAAAGTTACGTAATTCTGTGAGTGAGTGAAGTGATTTACAACACGAGTTACGTACTATACTTTACCTACGACCTACTTGTACTTGTATTTATAAGAAGCATAAGAAATAACCGTTACATAATTAGAGGTGCTTGGTAAACTTCATCTCTATTACCAATGAAAGAAGCACATTAGAGAACTAACGTTTAATCATTATTAATACTTATATTGTTGATAATCAAAAGTCCACTTTTCAATTATTATCAATACATACTTAGCCCTTTGTGCTTTCCGTGGCAATATCGAATGTTTTCAAATGGTAAATTTTGAATAAAATGGCGACGTCTATTGACAGTTGCTAAGATGTTGCTAGGGAGGCCGTGCAATTTACTTTATAGCTGTGCGTTTTTTTTACAGTGCGTAATAGACATCATTACATTGATGCCGACTGTGTGTTATTAACTAATTACAGGAGGGGTCGTGGGTAAAAGTGAATATTTAACAATACTCACCCTAAACATAGTCATATTTGGCACTGACAACGAAGACCGCGCTTGACTATTCTTCTGTTTGAGTAGACGTTTTCTTCTCGACTTCTCAGTCACCTTCTGCCATTCCTTAATTTCCATTTCGCTCAGCCTTTCAATCACTACGCAGGGATTACTTTGTAGATAATAATCTGTCGGTTTGACTCTGTAACAAAAATATGATTAACAAAGTAAATTATAGGATTTTTACGATAAAAAGACGATGTCATTTTTAGTTACTTTCCTGCTTATCAAAATAAATATTAATTTACCAGCCATAAATACAATTTATCCTCAACAGCCAGGGCAATTTACAGCAAACGGGTTGGCAAAACTTCAAGACGTTGTCAGATCAACTGGTTAAATTCCCCAGTTTGTTTTGACGTTTATCATCGTTTGGTGCTTGGTACTACAAAATTCATTGTTTCTTTAAGATTGAAAGAACAGTTATTTTCATAACTAATTATTTAGGCAAATATGCAGTGTGTAGTTAATAAAATGCCGAAGCAGCTGAACAGTAAATGTCAAGAGATGGTAACATCTTTGTTAAGGTATTTTGAACGAGAATGCCGAAATGGGAGCCCGCTTCTCCTGCTCACTGCTGTAAGAGACGTAAGTAATAGTATTCCCTATTTGTATTCATTATTATTAAGAACTCAGATTGACTTTTCTAGTTTTCATTAACATCACAATATTTTGTTTTGCAACGTCATCGTCTTTTTATCGTAAATAAACTATATCAGGTAAATGTCCAAAATAATGAAACTTACCTAAAATGAGCCAATGATTGCATGTTCATATGCTCTTTAGGAATCCTCAGTGTCGGTGAGAGTGATGATTTTTTCAAAATACCATGTACTGGGTTAGTGTGATTGATGATAGGCTCTTGGATGTCTGGGGTATGTATGATATCTTCTTCGGCAAAAGCTATCCGTTTTCTTTTTGCTTGAGGAACTAATAAGTTTTTATTGCTATCACTCTTCAGTATTGGCCGGGGAGTCTCTGGATAATTGGTTCTCGGAGCTACAAATACAAAATGGAATAAAAATCTTTCTACATGACTATTATGTGCTTCTTCAAGTATAATGACGTACATTAGATCCTTGTTGAATAATATATTATTGAACAAGTTTCATAACACCTAGAATTTGTAGTTTATTTTTATTTTGTAAATATATTTTGGAAGGCGTTTTAAATCCTTAATTAGTTAATTTCTCATTTTTTTTTTATTATACATATAATGCGCATCAATCCCTAGGATTATTAGCGCTCAACAAAAATTACACATTAACATTGGTTACAGAGGTAAGTGAGACATGGTATTAACCTAAATCAAATTACATTATTTCTGGATTTACTGAAATATTAAACTATAAAAGTAGCTCGTCAAATTTTATATATTATTTGAATGGATTTCAAAAAGTCCATTAGCTGAGGCACATCACAGTTTTCACCAAGTGCCTCTCCTATTTGATCGGGGATGTTATGGATTTGCCTCTGTAGCCGGAACTTTTCGCATTCCAATAGCACGTGACTTACTGTCAGAGGCTGATTGCAGCTGTCGCACACTGGAGCCGGGGAGTGGGACATAAGAGGGAGAATCTTGTATGTCCAATTCTGAGGCGCGATAAGATCGATTGCTCTCTTCTTCTCATCGGGAATGATCTCCAGGGGCTCACGTATTTCTTTATTCTGCGGAGCTTAGAGTTTGATTCAGTCCAACGGTCTTGCCAGTATTTATAGACTGAATGTTTAACGAAGTTTTTTGCATCCAAAACAGAAACCTTTGAGACTGTGAGAGAATTGAGGT
This sequence comes from Galerucella pusilla, assembly GCA_910591695.1. Lineage (NCBI taxonomy): Eukaryota > Metazoa > Arthropoda > Insecta > Coleoptera > Chrysomelidae > Galerucella > Galerucella pusilla. The sequence goes on from CAJUYI010002156.1 coordinate 25,871, forward strand.
CCTGGATTGATTCCCTTGCTTCTGTGTCTGCCTGTTCGTTCCCGGGAATTCCAACGTGAGAGGGTACCCATATGAATTTAACAGATTTTTGGGCCTCTTGTAGCTGGAAAAGTTCGTTTTTAACTATTTGTACCAAGGAGTTTGAGGGATACATGTGCTGGATACTATCGATGGAGCTTAGGGAGTCAGTAATTATTAAAAACTGCTGGGAATCCACATTACTCGCAAAAAGCAACGCTTGATAAATTGCATATAATTCACCAGTGAAGACGCTCGCAATTGGAGGTAGTTTGATTTTGATGGACTCGGTAGGTGCAATAACGGATGCACCTACTCCTAATTTCTCATTTATTATATTATAATCGCTATAGATTTACCACAGCAACAGTTATTTCAAATATCGCGCATTTTTCAAAAGCAACGAAAGGCAAAGGAAAGCGCACGATGTGCGCATAAAACAAAAAGTAGTACCTCGAGAGACCTGAGTACAAGTAGTACCATCGAATATCGCCGTATAAGATAAAACGCCATTTTTATTTAGAATTTAGTTAGTTTCACTGAGGTAGTTATTAAATAATTTAGAATAGCAATTCAAATCCGCGGTGAACTGTGGGAGCACCTCGTGATAGACAACATCCTACGAGCTGGCCAGCATTTCAGGAGAGAAGACAAAGTACTAGTAAGTCGCTTTCCAGTTTTTTCGTTGCTACGTTTTTTTTGGTTGTTGTTTCTTGAATCCTTTTGTGTTAAACATTGTGGATAATTTACAGCCCCAACTCAGCTTCCATTTGTCTTGAGCTATTGCTCGAGTGGTCCTT
>CAJUYI010002157.1:22987-35999 GCA_910591695.1 Galerucella pusilla
GAAAACATGGCCGACAGTTACTTTTAAACTTCAAAGGTACCGCCCTGGAGATGCACTACTGTTTGTTAGATATACTGTGGTGATGTTGCTTGCATCTCGGCTTCTTGCCTACTCACTCCTTCCTCCGCTCACCGGTAGCACTGCAGTCAATCGGCTGGCTACCAGCGGCGTCGAGAATATTTTTGAAAGAGGGTGTAACACCCGGTTTGTGCATTTTTTAAATATTTTTTTCAAATCAAATTTCTTTTTCGTAGAAAAAATAGTGTATGCAAGTTTCATATAATGGTTATCAATACACTCGCATTAACCATACGAAACTCTCCTTTGGCTCGTTTCGTATCCCAGTGACACCTTTGTTAAGTAGTCTTGTATAATAAATTAAATATAATGGTAGAAATATGAAATATGTATAATATAATGGTATGTTTTAATTTTGCCCATCCATAAATATTTCTGATTCAAATCTTTTGTAAATGTGAAAAATATATATTACCTACATATTTCTACACGTTTTGTACATTGTTAACTCCCAGCTTCATTGTACTTACCAAAAAAATATAACTAAGTTACTGATAAAGTAATATTTCATATTATACCTGAAAAACCATGTCGCTTTTAAATAATCATTCATAAAGTGGAAATATGCGTGAAAATTAAACACAAACAGAGTATTTCCCATATATTGTACATCACCGATTGAGATTCCCACATGACGTCACACGCTGTCGGCTAAATGCACAAGACCATACCGTGAGTAAGTGTATCGTGGCGCAGCCTTCACACTTGATTCTCACCTACTTTGAACGCTCAGAATCATTTGAAATATTGCACACTTGTCAATGTCCGATGACAACACAATATATTAGTGAAATATTGAGTGTTCAATCGATAACGCAACCCTCAAACACGATTCTTATCCACTTTAAACGCTCAGATCAATTCGAAATGTTACACAGTCCTCAAGGAACGATGACTTTACAATTTAGTAGTGTTCTATTAAAAAAACAATAATTTGATCTGTCATCGTGCTTGACTGATAAAAACACATCTTATGGTAAATCGGACTGGAAATTAAAAAATAATTCTTAGTCTAAGATTAAAATGATAAACAAAAAAATAAAATTGTTATCATTATGGTTATAAATATATTAATACAATTTTTAACTAGTTCTATTCCGACATGCTGAGTTGGTGTATAACTTTAGTACAGAGCACCCCATGCATTCACCACAATGACATTAAGTTTCTCGTTAATCGTTTTTTCTCAAATTACGATTGTTTCCTACTTTCATGATCGATTAAGTGTTCCAAGGTATATTTCATTTCATTATCATACAGTTATTTATTTTGCAAAATCTGATAGTCAACATTCTACTAGGTATGGGTGTCCTTTATGATTCTTTGTGCATAGGCTACGTCAAATTAGGACCTTATGAACCAACTATTGAAAAATGTTAAGTCCACGATACAAAATGTCCGATTCTCGGATAGAGTACCAATTTACAAGTGTCGGAAATGTTTCCGATAAAGTTTTCTATTTTGTAATCCAAATCCTCAATACAAAGACAAAAGTAACGCCAGAGTTTGAAACTACAGAGGGCAATACTGAATGGCAAAGTTTTCTTGATAATTTTGGAAAATACATTGATTAGCGCCCATGAAATCTTAAGCATAATCTGTCTTATTAATAAAAATTTCTTGCCCCACCCTTACTCTCAGATTAGTCAGAGACGTGTTTATTAATAAAACCGAATGGGTTTTCCGTTAAACTCACTAATGGTACAGAGTGATCAGTTAAGGGTAGCAAGCGGCCATATCTCATAAGACATTGGTCGTATAGATTTAGAAAAAAAATTCATGATAAAAAATGCCAAGAGAAATTGCTGGAAATTATTCTCAAGTTTGTCAAACGTCCGCTAGACCAACCAACACTAAGTAGAAAAATGGGATTTTTATAGAATTTTGCCTGATGAAAGTAAATCGATGATATCATTGTCATATTTACAGACTATTCACCTACACTTTTAACCTAAAATGTTTTGTTCTATATATCAAAATAAAGCGGCGGGGGAAGTTCAATTGTTTTTCTAAACAAACCAAGATTTCTCCCGTTTCGCTTGACCGATTTGAACAAATTTGGGCTCATATGAAAGAGCATAGTTTACAGTTTTACACTACAAAACGCTCACTTGGTTTTGACTTTTTGAACTTTCGTCTTCTCCGCTAGATGGTGTTAACTGAAATGGTAGCAAACTTTTGATTTTTTTTCAAAAAAAACAAATGTAATGGTATATTCATCTTCACATATTTTAAAAGAGGGTACATTTTTCTAAAATTTAATGAAGAAAATTAATCATCTATATGAACCGTTGACATTGAACAAAATATAATTTTATTACATTAAAAAATGGCACGCCACTGCTTTTTATCAAGATAAAAATCATTTTCGTGATCACTTATTAGTTGCTAACAAAAAAAAACCTGACTTTTTTTCGTTAGACATACGGTTTTGGATTGAAAAAATAACATAGGTTTACATGTTTCGAGATATGGGCGCCCCATGTAAATGTATTTGATTTTTTTAATCCAAAACCGTTTGTCTAACGGAAAAAAGTCTAAAGGTTTTTTTTGTTAGCAAATAATAAGTAATTACGAAGATGATTTTTATTTTGATAAAAAGCAGTGTCGTGCCATTTTTTAATGTAATAAAATTATATTTTGTTCAATATCAACGGTTCAAAAAAGGGTAGAAGATTAATTTTGTTTATTAAATTTCAGAAAAATGTATCCTCTTTTAAAATATGTAAAATTGAATATACCATTACATTTGTTTCCTTTGAAAAAAACTCAAAAGTTTGCTACCATTCCAGTTAACGCCATCTAGCGGAGAAGACGAACGTCAAAAAGTCAAAACCAAGTGAACGTTTTGTAGTGTAAGCTATGTTCTTTCATATGAGCCCAAATTTGTTGAAATCGGTCAAGCGAAACGGGAGAAATCTTGGTTTGTTCAAAAAAACATTTGAACTTCCCCCAACGCTTTATTTTGATAGATAGAACAAAACATTTTAGTTAAAAAGTGTAGGTGAATAGTCGGGAAATATGAAAATAATATCATCGATATACTTTCATCAGGCAAAATTCTATAAAAATCCCATTTTTCTACTTGGCAACTTTTGTCATGCATTTTTTTTTTCAAAATCTATACGACCAATATCTTATGAGATATGGCCGCTCGCTATCCTTAACTGATCACCCGGTACATGTGGTGTACAGCCGGTTGGAATTGATACAATTGGTTAGCTACCAAAAGATATTGCCCAATTGCTGGGGCGGATGTAAATTGGGCGCTAAAAGATTAATGCACTTTTTACAACATGTAAACTAGGCGCCAAAACCGAAGGGTCATTGTAATCCTATGTATATTTTGGGCGCAAACCGACTGAAGTACCCAGACCCAAACCCGGTTATTCAAACTAAAAAAAAACAAGAAAACCCAGGACCAAACCCGGTTGATCAAAGTGTAACTATGTATAAAAATATCAGAAAATAAGAAATAGAAAACAAAAAAAAAAAAAAGAAAACCCAGGCCCAAACCCGGTTGATCAAAGTGTAACTATGTATGAAAATATCAGAAAATAAGAAATAGAAAACTAAAAAAAAAAGAAAACCCAGGCCCAAACCCGGTTGATCAAAGTGTAACTATGTATAAAAATATCAGAAAATAAGAAATAGAAAACTAAAAAAAAAACAAGAAAACCCAGGCCCAAACCCGGTTAATCACAGTGTAACTATGTATGAAAATATCAGAAAATAAGAAATAGAAAACTATTGGTTTTTCCAAATATTGGTTGTTAAATTATCAAGATAAGAGTTATTTTATGACTCTACCTACCTGCACTTCTTAGCGCCGAAAATACATGTTGGATTGTCTACCCTTCTTGGTCAGACAGGTAAAGAAGGATGGTTAGCGCCCAAATTACACCCGCCGATTGCTGGTACTATCAAATGCTGCCCTTCATACGGGACATTACTTGAGAAGTTCGTCAGCTACCTTGTAAGAAAATTTTAGTACCGATATTTGAAAGCTAAAGCAACATGGAGGCTATGTAGCTATGAAGAGAATTCCATAGGAAATCGGAAAAGGATTGCTTTTGATATTCTTGGTGAATCAGGAGCAAGTTCAAGTTTTGTTATAAATCATCAAATCAAACCCACTTCTTCAAGGATTAACCTAATTAACCGTTCTCATTGTGTTATACATATTTATAATTATTCATAAAATGATAGTAAATGTGTTCTATAAGATTTCATTTGTTCATTATCGGAACTAATTACACAAGTGCATCAAAATTACCGATATTTCCAACAGTCTTAACTACAGTTACGGACCTACAGGGAAATTTTCGATTGCTGGCGGGATCTTTTCGCCAAAAAGATCCCGCCTGATATGGGATTTATAATACATTAGGGTAATATTCAGTTTCAGTTGTCCACAATTTCATAGGATGCGATATTAAACTTTCTTCTTTCCTGTCTTATTTTTATTAACTGGTCATGAAATGAATCTTTCGTTACCAGTTGCATAATACTTTCCATTATGTAACCTGTAACGTGAAATGTGCCATTTGATAACGCTAGTCAGTTTTGGAAAATGAAACTTTATATGTCAAAATTAGATAAATAAATACTTTGATAATATCCCAATACAGTAGTAGCCTAGCTGTTGGAAAGTTTTCCCCAAGTTGACAAGAAAAAGTTGACTGCTACCCAAAATTCAAACGTGAACGTATTAAAAATTCAAAATTAATTCATTTAAGTCGCTTAAAGCAGAGTTGCGACAACGTTTTCTTGGAGTCCTCCACGCAAATTGAATTTGGTTGCACCACTCTTTTCAACTTTTGATTGCTATTTGGGTCTCTCGCGATTGACTTAAAGGTTTGTAGACATTATAAAACCAAAAAAACGCTTCCTTCTGATTGTTATCAGAACATTGTATTTAAGCATGGAAGTTCTTCAAGTGCTCGCTAGCTATAAATTTACAAATTCATTGTAACATGCTGTTCAGCTGTTATGAACTAAAAAAAATATCATCCAACTTTCCGGTGAAAATTTTGGACAGTTCCTTTTTCAATTTTGTCTCCGTTCTCCTCTCTTAGTCAATCATTTTTGTCGAAATTTTGTCTTTCCTCAATCCTTGAGTTATATTTTATCCCATTGTTTGACTTTGCTTTTTTTTGTCTTAAGTACGTTTTCTTGTGAAGTATGATGGGAAATTTCATATTAAGTGTTCAGGGTTGGCTAAATAATTTTTTTCATCAGTAAAAGCCTAATTCAGTTCTAAATGAATTGATATCTGAAAATATACATTGTATGGTACACTGTATTATTTTTTTTTGTGAGTTAAATGGCTTTAGGATTGTGTCTTGAAAATATGAAAGTTTGTTCATCTAAATATCTTTATAGTGTAACGTATCTATTGATAACTGTAGGTACTGTATCTTGAATTGTAATGGATTTGTCTCAGAATTTTCCCTTATAGTAATGAATTATGTGATATATATTCAACCGTGTTGTTTTTACCTTTGCTCTTGCTCTGATTATATTCTCAACTCGACTATCGTGTATACTTGAAAATATATCTCTGTTGTGCTATACTCTCGATGCCAAACGATCTGGTCGACCAACATTTAGTGATGATAAAAAATTGATATAGTTGCTGAAGTGGTATTGAACCCTACTTTCTCTTCAACTAAAGTTGCGTCTTTCTGTGAAATACGTAAAAGTACAGTACAGAGAGTGTTGGCTGAAAGTGAATTTCATCCATACAAGTTAAAAATGGTGCACCACCTTTCAGATGACGACCCCGACAGAAGACTCGAATTCTGTGGATATATGACAAATAAAATTAGTCAAAACCCACATTACACAAAAACAATTTGTTTTAGTGGCGAAAGTACTTTTTGCCTCAATGGAAATGTGAATACACAAAATGTAAGGTATTGGAGTGACACAAATCCTCATACCTTTCGTGAACAGCATACCCAATTTCCAGAAAAAGTCAATGTTTGGACAGGTATTTTGGGAAACCACATAGTTTGCCCTGTTTTCCTAAATTCAAATTTAAGGGATGAAGTGTATCTGGAGATGTTACAAAATGCAATTGAGCCGTTAATTCTTGAAATTCTGGAAGATAATCCAGATGAATTCGGCCATCTGGAAATAACATTTCAACAAGATGGTTAACATCTATCTGGTGTTCTAGTGGACATTCATTTAGTATTTCACCGGATAATTTTGGCTTAACTTGCGATATACAGTTATAATTCTTTATTATTGTCTTGTCTCCGCAGATTATCTTAATATTTTTTTGGCTTATAGATCCTGCTCTATGACTTACCTGCGATTAATTTTTTGTGAATTTGTGCAAGTTCAATCACTAGCCAAGTAGATTGTTCCCTTGAATCAGTGCATATCTTTTTTGTATCGTTAGGGTTCATCCCATGTATCTTGTGTAAAGCTGCTCTTCTGTTTTTATCTTCATCTGAATTTATCTTTCATGTATTTCTCCTTTCTTTGTCTTTGTAGTATTTTATGGCTTTAAGTTATTTCACTGTTCCTTTTGTACCGATGATTGAAGTCATTTAAATACCTTTCTTTGTTTTGTTTGTCTTCTTTTCATATTTTTCCTTATTATGTTCAGTGTTCTATGGTATTGAATGAGTTTAGTTGCTAACTGGGTAGACTGTTTTTTGGTTCCAGTATTTAATATCATAGAAAAGATTTGTGTCATTGTAACTTGAACTTGGGGAAGAGAATTATCTGGGGGGGGCTGGACATATAGGCACATAATTATTAATACCGGGTATCCCAAGTATCGTATACAGGCAATATTTTGCCTATTTGACAAGATAAATAATAAATAGAAAAGCTGCATTGAATGGCATTGGAGTACTTTCCTAATGACTTTTGTAGAAATGTTTTACATTTGACAGCCCTGTGGTATCTACCCCTGACTTTTTATTTTCAAATGGCACCCCCTGTATATTGTCATTGAAAATTGCGTGTCATTTTATTTGGAATCCAACGATAGCACATACTTGGTATTTATTCCAATTAATAATAACAAAAGTATCATTATTTCATGAAGGATGAATTCCAACTGAAATACCTTTGATGCAATTCAAAAACCGAAGACAGCAAGTGTTCAAAATTATTTTTTGCAGAATTCATGCAAGCTGCAAAACGTGTTGAAAACTTCCTTGTGCTTGTGTGCTTGTGCTTTCTTGTCTGAATCATAGCTGGTGTAACGCTACGACATGCTTCACAAATGCGTTCTTCAAGATCATCGAAATCATATAATATATTAACCTAGAATTGCAATCCTGTCTAGGGTGATACCAAGGTATTTCACCTCTTCCGAAGAGTTTAGTTTGTTTTTTAAGATTTCGGGAGGTTTTAAACCCGATAAACTTATTTTTCTGGTGAAAAGGACCATCTCAGTCTTTCTGGGATTGATCGACAGTTAGTGTTCCTCACACCATGTTCCAATTAATTTAAGCCCATCCTGCGCTCTATCGCACAGTGTGTTCACAAATTTGCCAGTCTGCAAGATAACTATGTCATCTGCGTATGCAATTGTGTAGAATCCATTGTTGTTGAGGTGATTAATCGGGGTGTCTAGGACTATGTTCCACAGAAGTGGTGATAAAACTCCTCCTTGTGGACATCCCTTCATGACCAGTCCTCTTACTGTGATGTCTTCTACATTGATACTTATTGCTCTACTAGAGAACATCTTGAGTATCCATTCTTCTACTACCAGAGGTACATTTCTGGAGTTGAGTTGCTGGGTAATTGTTGGGAAGGTTGTTTTATCAAACGCTCCCTCGATATCTATGAATATACCCAGGGTGGATTATTTGTTGTCCAATGATCTTCCGATTCTGCCAACCACTTGGTGAAGGGCCGAATCAGTGGACCTTCCCGGAGTATATGCATGCTGATTTGGATAAAGTGGGTTGTGAACTAGCACTTCATCTGCTATATACCACTTGCATAACCTCTCCATTGTTTTTAAAAAGAAAAAAAGAACGATGTGAGACTAATTGGTCGGAATGCTTTTGGTAAGGTGTAGTCCACCCTACCTGGTTTGGGTATAAATACCACTCGTACTTCTCTCCACTTAGTGGGAATATACCTCAGAGATAAAGAGACTCTGTAAATTCCAACTAGGTGCGGCATAAGAATATCCATTCACCATTGAAGTAGGGCTGGTCTTATTCCGTCTGGTCCTGGTGACTTGAAGGGGGAAAAGCCCGATATGGCCTACCTTTTCTTGTCCTTATCAATTACTGCAATAGCAGATTGCCAGTCGTATTGTGAGGGTGTTGTTGGTACTTCCGTCCAGTTTGACGTTCCAGGAAAGACAGAACCTGGGAAGTGAGTTTCCATAAGAATCTCAGCGCTCTCTTGGAGGTTGGCGGCCTTGTCGCCATTTTTTTATTGAATCACCCTGCATATTTGCATATTTTGGAAATCCTCTAAATAAACCGATCCCAACAAACTGAATGATGTATGGTCAATTATGAATTATACAGGGTGAAATTTTCATTTTCACAGTTATTAAACATATACATAAAATACCTGATGTATTTGATTTTAATACATTAAAATAAATGCTCAAAATGTTCTCCACCTAGTTGTTGGCAATAGCACAGTCTCCAATAGAACTCCTTCTTAACTTTGTTTAAAGTTTGAGGTGAAATATTCCGTATTTCTGTAGTTATCCTGTCTTTGAGGTCTACAATGCTAGTTGGTTGTGTTGCATATACTTTGTTCTTGGGATAACCCCACAGAAAAAAATCTTGGCGGTGTCTCTGGCGATCTAGCTGGCCACTCAATAGTACCTTTTTGTCCAATCTATTTATTGGGGAATATTTCATCTAAATAAGTTCTTACCATTAAAGCATAATGGGGTGTTGCCCCGTCTTGCTGGAACCAAACATTTTCATTCGGTAAGCTAGGATCTATTGCGTTGGGATATAAGTTTGCCAACGCAGGAATAACTTCATTTCTAAGCATATTTAAATATTTTTCAGCTGTAAAATTTCCATCTTTAAATATAGGACCAATAATATGGTCGCCTATGATACCGGCCCAAACGTTCACCTTTTGAGGGTACTGAGTATGTGTCTCACGCATCCAATTAGGATTCTCTGCTGACCAATATCTACAGTTCTGTCGGTTTACCTCTCCATTCAATGTGAATGTTGATTCGTCAGAAAAAAGAATGGCACCAAGAGCTATCTCATTTCTGTTCAGCTTATTCATCAATCTTTCGCAGAAATCCATTCTACGATCTGGATCGTCTTCTGTTAACTCCTGCACAAAAGTTAATTTGTGGGGAAGTATTTCTTCATGAAGACATCTTAGAACAGTTGTATAACTAACATTATGTTCACGGGCAATTTGACGTGTACCTAATGAAATTGGATTCTCTTCGACACTTATCAAAATATCCACTTTCACATCAACATCAACGAAGTGTGGTTCTCTTTTCAATGGTTTGACATGTCCAAGTTCTCTGATTGTGCATGAATTTTGGACACAGTACTTTGTGAAATATAAGGCAATTCGGGATGCCTGTGATTAAATAAGTTTTCCACTTCAACTTGACTTCTGCAGTTATCCCCATACCCGATCATCATTAAAATCTCAATTAGGTGAGTCTCAGTTAAATATTTCATTGTTATATCGACAAGGAAAGAGTGTTTGACAAAGATTTTACTTTTTCAGTATAAACTGTCAACACATCAACAACTGACAGAATAGAAAACAATCCACATTATTTACCGATTTTGTCTAATTATTGGCGTTTTTAGGCAATTTTTAGGTATTTATGATAAAATTCATGGGCGTAGCAGTTTTAGTTTAATACACAAATACGTCTAATAATTAGTTAGTTTAGATGTTTGATAAATCCATATTTAGCTATTTCAAAAAAGTACCAATATTTCAAGTGTAATAAATTATTAATTTCAAAATTTACTACTTTACTACAAGTTAGAAACTTGATATTGGTAAATTTGTGTACTAGTGTGTATTAGTTGAGAACTATGATAATTTAAAAGTGTAAAATTGATTGTGAGGAATGTGATTGTGTTGTATTATTTGGTTTGTGGTTATATTACAAATTCGTCACGATGACGTACTTGGAAAAGGTTAGTTCGATAGTTTACTAATTGAATTTTGATGAAAATCGATCACGGGTTACGAAAAAGTATCATTTGATTTGTGAACATAGTTCTTAAACATATTGGGACCCTTGAAACTCGAAAGTTCTAAAACGCTTGACGAATGGAACTAAAATAGCTTCTGAAAATATTTGTAAACGTGGTAGCCACGTACAGTGGAAATTAGAAAGCAAAAAAATTCAAATTAATTCAATAAATTTCGGAAAATTAGCAATCCCAATTGTAAACTATATTTCAGTTACCAATTACGTAATATATTTATGAACATGAGCTGAGAACGATCAGTCATAGTATCACACATGAGATATTGTTTCTTAGGTCAGTTCGTAGAACAGTCAAAAATGATCAGAAACCGTCAGTAGCAGAAACTTTTCGACAACACATTGACGTCACAAAGTAAAATATCTTAAGATAACATCAAATTAAAATTGATCCCCCAATTAGGGTGAATTATATTTAGATTTTGAACATTTTTAAATTTGTTGAAATTGTCTTCAGTTGAAGTGACACTCCTCAGTGTCACTTCAACTTCCGTTAGACTAACACGTGTTCGTGTATCAGTTGAAGACAATTTTAACAAATTTAAAAATGTTCAAAATCTAAATATAATTTACCCTAATTAGGGGATTAATTTTAATTTGATGTTATCTTAAGATATTTTACTTTGTGACGTCAATGTGTTGTCGAAAAGTTACTTGTAACAAATACCTGACGAGTATAGCACTGAAGATGGCTTAACAGCCGAAAGCGCTCTGCGATTTTAAAAATTAAATTTCACACAGAATACAAATATGTTTTCTTGACTTTCTAGTCATGTGTACTCAGCTATAAAGATATTCAAAAAAGTACTTTCGTCACTACAACAAATTGTTTTTGTGTAATATGGGTTTTGACTAATTTTATTTGTCATACATTCACAGAATTCGATTCTTCTGTCGGAATCGTCATCCGAAAGGTGGTGCACCATTTTTAACTTGTATAGATGAAATATATTTTTAGCCAACACTCTCTTTACTGTACTTTCACTTACGTCACAGATAGACGCAACTTTAGTTGAAGAGGAAGTAGGGTTTACTACCATTTCAGCCACTATATCAATTTTTTTATCATCACTAAATGTTGGTCGACCAGATCGTTTGGCATCTTGAACACTACCTGTTGCTTCGAACTTGTGAAGAAGCTCCCTCAAATAAGTTTTCGAGATAGGCCGATCTGGGTATCTCTTATTAAATAAACGTTCCGCTTCATGGAGATTTTTTCTAGATTCACCAATTATTAAGATAGCTGCTACTTTGTCGGTTTGTGTACGTACCATTTTGTCTATGTGAACTCTTAAACGTCTCGTTAAACAATAATCAAAATAAATATTTTTTCTACTAACGTGCGGAAAGTGAATCTTTTCCGCACTAAAAAGCGTGCGGAAAGAGTCACTTTTCCGCACTAGTGCGGAAAGTAAATTTATTGACATTTGAGGAATATACTGACATTTGAATATTCAAAATATGTATTTTGTATATCCAAGTTTACCAAATGACTGAAAAATTCATAAATTTATTATAATGCTGCTATAATTTTTAATGAAAAAAAACTTATTTTTCAATAATTTTTTGATGGCCCTGGTATAAGCCAAATCAAATGAATGTCAAATAATAATAATTAATTTGTTGATATGTATATAATGAGAAATGTTGATTTATGATTACTTTTGGGCTCTTTCCGCATGCTAGTAGAAAAAATAGTGTACCTAACACGTGCGTAAAGTGACTTTTCCGCACGCGATTGCTGGCCGAACTCCGCTAAAGCGTCGTTCGGCCATCTGCAATAGCGTGCGGAAAAGTATCACTTTCCGCTTTAGTTAGGTAGACTACTATAAGCTATATAGAAAAACTTTGCTAAGCAACAAATACTATTAAATTAAATACGTCAATTTTTTTGACAACTAACCAGAGGCGGACTGAAAAATCTTCGATATTCAAATGTGAATTAATGATTTTGGTATTTATTTAATTCATCCGTCAAAATTAGTTTAAACTTAAACAAAACTTATATGGCTATGTAGCCAATGTCAATGCCTTTCAAACGAGATATCACTTGCCATAAGGTCCCATTTAAAATTATTGGCCAGAGTGGCACTGTGACGTCATCTATTACTATTACGTCACCTGTTAGCATTCGTAGTGAATTTTACAACACTCTATTTTCACCCTCCAAATTTTATTAATGCAAGTGTAGCTGTTCAAAAGATACGAGGGGGGAGGGGACTTTTGAATAGCACTGTATAATAAAGGTATATCCAGATAAATAAAGTGGATGATTTGTTGCGTTTTTATTGTAAAAAAAGAACAGTTTAGGAAAATATAGCCCGTAATAAAATTTGATTACTCGTTATCAATTCCGATGACTATTAAGCGAGAGAAATTTATGCCCATTTCCAAATTCCACGCTCACCAAAAGCGATATACATCATATTTTTAATTACTGTTGGTTATGTTTCGAGAATTGCCACTATTTGCAAATTAAGTCTTTTCCATGGGAGTTCTCGAAAACAGCTCAGATTTTGAATATTTTTTTCCAAAACTAGACTTTTTGATGATATTACAAATCAGAAACCTCTTGAAGCGGGAATTGATAATACTAAAACAATCTGTATTATATTTATGTCAAAGAAATTAGTTTCTCGTTCTCGTGTTTCTTTTGTAACGCTGTTTAATTGGCTCAGGATGTGGAGTTTACTCGAGAGCACTGAGCCTCAAGATTAA